>ML844875.1:53847-82815 GCA_009831015.1 Picea engelmannii | reverse complement strand
TAGGCATGGCCTCAACCCACTTAGTAAAGTATTCGATGACCACGATAATGTGTTGATTCTCCCCAGCCGAAGTTGGGTTGCAATCCACAAAGTCCACCCCCCACTTGGTGAAGGGACCGACGATAATGACTAGATGAAGAGGGGATGGATGCGAGTGCATTTTTCGAATTAACACGTGATAGGGGTGACACTTCTTAACTGCTTCAATACAATCTTTAAATATAGTAGGCTAGAAATAACCGTCTCACAAAATGTTTTGGGTTGTCGCAAGTACAAATAGATGACCACAACAATCCCCACTGTGGAAATCATTTAGGACTGAATCAACCTCTCTGTGAGTTAAACCTTGACGCACGATATTTTATATTCCTCGGATATACAAAGTGTCATCGACGATAGTATAATTCTTATCTTGGTACCTTACATGTCATCAGTCATCTCATGAGAGTTGCTAAGGGAACTTCAAAGTTTGAAGATAGAGAACAATGTCTCCATACCAGGGGTCAGACGAAGAGACAATAAAAATGTGTTCATCCACAAATGAATCAACATGGGTAACATCCTCATATAATCGTGGAAAATCAGATATTAACTCCATGAAGACTAGTGATTTCTTAGATTTCACAGATGCGAAATCTAGATCAAACCCTTGTAAAATGACAATCCATTTATTATATTTCCCCACTATGATACACCTGGTAAGGATGTATTGAAATGGATTGACATCGGAAACCATAGTAGTCTTGCAAAGAAATATATTATGACGTAAACGTTGGAATGCATGAACGACAACAAAATCTATCTTTTTAATGTGAGAATAATTAATTTTAGGACCAACTAAATTTCGACTAAGATAGTAGATGATGTGCTCACGGAGCTCATCATCCTCCTGAACCAAAACCATACCAATTGTCTCCTCATACATGGCAATATAAAGCAATTAATCCCTACTATAGTAAGGATACTTCAGCAAAGTTGTTGATACCAAGGATTTCTTCAAATCATCGAAGGAATCCTAAGCTCGCTCATCCTAGATAAAAGTGGTGTCCTTCTTCAAAAGACGCATGAAACCCTTAGTGATATTGGCATAATTTACTATAAACCAATGAAGAAAGTTATCGTTCCCCTGTAAAACTTGAAGTTTTACAATAGTGAGTAGGGGAGGAAATCGAAGTATTTGATGCAGGAGCATCGCTCCAAGCTAGCTAAGCACCAGCCAGCCAGTACATCAAGCATGCATTCAATGGAAGGAGAGAGGTGCAACCCTCTCATTTTTCAAATTTTGAAAATGTAATTAAATGATTGTAAGGATGAAGAGCCAAGACATGCCTTTGAGTAGGTTGTAGTTAGTGTTGCCTTTAATGGCTGATAGGTTGATGGGGATCTAGATCCAATTTAGATGAGATGGCCCATTCAATGTAATTAATTGTAATTAATGAGAGTTGGTGAGATGGGGGGAAGTGCTCGAGGATCCCCCTTTTGTAAAAATATATTATTTTGTTTTCAGTTAGGTAGAAAGGTAGAGAAAAAAGAATATGGTGGATAGGAGAGGAGAGCTGAGACTCTGTTGCAGTCTAAGCTCGAACACATTGTAATCAGGCATTCTTGATTAATACAAACAGAGCAGTTTTTCCTGCATGTTATTCTGTGGTTGTTGATGAATGTCTTTATGCATTTATGATATACTATAGATGTGTGTTAGTTTGCATTTGCAGGTTATAGACATAATTCATTGTCTGTTGGGTTCTTTAATTCCATTTCTGGTTCTTTGTGGCTTCATGCAAGAGGTTGCATGATAGAACATTGCGGGTTTTGTAAGCCAGTGCATAGAGTGCATTTCTGAATTCTGCGAAATTTAGACAGAGTTGTGCCAGGAGGGCACACTAGAGGAAGTCATTGACTCAAGGAGGAGGTGTCAAGGTTGTTGAACACCTTGGAGGTAATAATGTGTAGAGGAAGGTATAGAGATAGAAGAATCACTGAGGGTTATGTGGAAGCTCTGCCAGGAGGGCATTGATAAAGTGCATAGAGTGCACAGAAGAACTCTATTCTGAGTTCAGAGGAAGGAGAAGTGTCGAGGAGAAAGACACTCACAGAGTTTTTGAATACTCTTTTTGTTCAACAGGGAGTGCTTGAGCAGGTGCTTGCCAAGAGGGCACCAAATTCCCCTTTGAAAGGAGAGAAAGGGGTTGAATTTCTTAGAGGTTCAAGTTCTGAAGCTCAGGAAGGATAGTGTTGTTGAGCACAGAGTAAAAAGAAAAGAGGGGCAGGAAGTCGAGAAACCTTTTGAGGGTTAACAGGATGAAACTCCGAAGGGACAACATTCCTAGAATGTAGGCAATTTCATTAAATTCAGATCGATCTCGTAGAGGAAGCAAAGGCCGAGGCCTTTGAAACCTTGAAATTCTTCCGAGTCCTGAAGGAAGTGAGAAAGCTCAGGAGGGAGCTACAACAACTATTGGGTCAGCAACAGAAGGTTGGATATGGACCGTCGAAGTTACATCCAGACAACAGAAGGAGGGTGCCAAAGCATTGGCCAAAAGTCCTTGAGAAGTAGAGGAGAACGGTCAGAATTCTCTATGGAGAACTCGCAAAATCACGAGGACCATAGGATCAAAGGAGAGTTGCAAGGTGGTTAGAGGTGCATGAACCCATCACCTTAGGATCCAGGATCAATGTGAACTGTTGATTGTGCTTTAAGTAAGTCGTTGGGTCATTTCACGAATTTGGGGTTCGTGAGATTGGAGGGCCAGACCAAATTCTTGGTTTTCATGAAGTTCCGAGTTGTGAAGAGCAGGGAAGGAGATCTAGACCATTGGATCCAAGCTATGGGAGAACCGTTGTATCAGAACCTCTATGTGGTATCGTGGTATCGTGGTATCGTGTATCAGAGAGTTTTTTTTTTACTACAAAAGTCACGAAGTGATGAGCTTTGAGGGCTTGTGAAAAAAACATGACACATCCGTTTGGTGGGGGCCATGTGGTTGACGGGTGGCATAGCAACAAGTGCCTAGAGAAAAGTGGAAGTGGGTGACAGGTGGTGTACACATGTCGACTGGGAAGGGGTCAACCCATTGTTGACTTATCGTGCTTCAGGGTTTCATAAAGGAGGAGCATGAGGGCTCAACACTCCAACTCACGAAGTCACGAGTTGCAAGGGGAGCTAGAGTTAGGCCATAGTTGGCGGTTGCTTGTAGAGGCACTAGAGAGGAGGGAGCCATACGTGTGTCATCATCTCAGGTATCGAAGGTTTGAAAAAAAGGAGTCGAGGGTCTTCGACTCATTAACTCGTGAGATCACAAGTCATGAAGAGCACTTGTGCTAAGGCCCGGGTGTGATCGTATGGAGGTGTAAGGCTCATGCATGGCATTAAGTTGTGCAGGGCAGGCTTTCGTGGAAGGACCTATGGATCGGATTTGTGGGGTTCTAGTGAGGACCCGAAAGAACTATTTCAATTCTACGGATTTGAAGAAGAACGATCTTATGCGGATCTCAGCCCAAGGGTCGGGGGTCTGCACCAAAAGTGGTATGAGAGCCCGATTTTGTCTATATATTATAGGAAAAGGGAGCCAGAGGAAAAGGAGGACAAAGTGTTGAAGCTCTATGATGATTGTTGCAAGGTGCGTAGCAGTCAATAGACAGTCAGGAGGACTGTAGGAGACGCTGGAAGCACTCACGGTTGTAGAGTGACAGCAACAAGTTTTCCAATAGGGAAGATGTGAACAGGAAGATGGCTACTGAAGGCCATGGGTGTGCTCACAGGGAAGACCACAAGAAAAAGAGAAATCCAGAGATGGATAAAGAACTCGATGAGATAAGGGCGAGGATGGAAGAGCTTGCACTGTGGATGCAACATAATACAAAGACACATTGGGTGTATGAATGGCCTCTGAGGAGGAAAGCAAAGTGGCCAGTCAAGAAATTGTTGGCTAGAAGACACCAAAGGATGTTGAGGAGGTGGTTGAGGTATGTGAAAATCCTCAGAGATGAAGAAGAGATGGTTCATGTATGTGAACTAGAAGTTGGGAGAAATATTAGTGATGATGAGAAAGAGAGATCAGTTTCGGATCTCATAGACTGCCAGGTGGGTAGTAGAAAATTCCCAATTTGCCAGGTGGGAAGGGAAAAGGATATGAGACTATTTGAAAGTCTCGGGAGCTCAGAAGTGAGTTCATGTCAGGAAGGATTGTTGATGGAGATGGTATCGACTGATCTCATAGATTGCCAAGTGGGCAGAGATGGAATTTCAAATTGCCAGGTGGGCAATAGAAAGAGATCGAGTGAAGGTCTTGTATACAGCCAAGAGGGCAGTGTTGAAAGTTCAAATTTCTAGGAGGGAACTGAGATGAGATCGCTAGAGGATCTCATACACTTCCATGAGGGTAGAGAGTAAATCCCATATTGCTAGGTGGGGAAGGGAGAGAAGATGAACTCAGAGGTGAGTTCATATCAGCAAGAGGAGCTGACAGAGAAGGAAGGTCAGAAGAGCGTTATGATGATTGGAGGGATAAAGGTATTCCTACCAAGTAGACAAGATGAGACCATGGAAGATGTTTTGGGTATAAAAACAGAAGGACAACCAATAGAAACTCTCATGAAAGAAGAAATGGGACAGACATCAAAACCTGACCCAGTTGAGGAAGAAGAGAATTCAGCAGAAATGCTCGAAATTTTAAGTCAAGAGGTTGAACAAGGGATAACTACAGCACTAGAAGTTGTAGCAAAAGAAGAGTATGCATTTAAGATGCTCACTCTTTGGGAGAATAAGATAGAAATGTTGGAGGATTGGCTAAAAAATCTAGAGCTAGTAGATGACTTCCATGAGCAGATAGTCATGAAGATATTAGCAGAGGAGAATTCTGAGGAATCGCTCAGAAATTTCAGCTCAAGAGATGAACAGATGATGATGACTGTAATGCCTAGGTATGCAGTAATAGATGAAGGAGAATTCTAGTTTGAGGAGCAGCTCGAGGAAGTTGGAATTCAACCAGCATAAGGAGAAATGGAAAAAGCAAGTCTGTTAGGGAAGGTGACTGAAAAACAGGTCAGTCAAGAAGATAAGACTATAGAGATGAATTTTGTAGCAAAGTGGAAAGTTGAGACCACAGAGGAAGAATATGACATGGGAGATCTAGTTGATCTACCTGTTTGTAGGAAAGAAGTGTAGTGGAGCAGGCTGCAAAAGGAGAGCCAGCCATGGGAACAGCTGGATGAGATAATTGAGGAGATCAGAAGGCTAATGTTAAGGTCAGCAGCAGAAATTGCAAGTGAGGAGGAGCCGAGCAGAGGAGAAACTACCATAGCAGAAGGGAAACAACAACAGTAGCAACGAAGCAGTGGAGAAGATGGACAGCTCCAGAGAACTGTTTGGGATCCAGGTGGATTTCAACAACGGTGTTGGGAAGCTCATGAGCAGGAGATCATGATTTTTGCAGCAGAGGAGTATGATGTAGGAGCATCGCTCCAAGCCAGCTAAGTGCCAGTTAGCCAACACATCAAGCGTGCATTCAATGGAAGGAGAGAGGCACAACCCTCTCGTTTTTCAAATTTTGAAAATGTAATTAAATGATTATAAGGCCAAAGAGCCAAGTCATGCCTTTGAGTAGGCTATAGTTAGTGTTTCCTTTAATGGCTAACAATTTGATGGGGATCTAGATCCAATTCAGATTAGATGGCCCATTCAATGTAATTAATTCTAATTAATGAGATTTGGTGAGATGGAGGGAAGTGCTCGAGGAGCCCCCTTTTGTAAAAAAATCTTCTTTTGTTTTCAGTTAGGTATAACGGCAGAGAAAAAAGAATAGGTTGGATAGGAGAGGAGAGTCGAGACTATGTTACAGTCCAAGATCGAACACATTGTAATCGGGCATTCTTGATTAACACAAACAGAGCAGTTTTTCCTGCATGTTATTCTGTGGTTGTTGATGAATGTCTTTATGCATTTATGATATACTGTAGATGTGTGTTAGTTTGCATTTGCAGGTTATAGACATAAGTTGTTTTTTGTTGGGTTCTTTGATTCCAGGTCTAGTTCTTTGTGGCTTCATGCAAGAGGTTGCATGAAATAACACTGCGGGTTCTGTAAGCCAATGCATAGAGTGCACTTCTGAATTCTATAGAATTTGGACATAGTTATGCTAGGAGGGCACACCAGAGGAAGTCATTGACTCAAGGAGGAGGCCTCAAGGTTGTTGAACACCTTGGAGGTAAGACTATGCAGAGGAAGGCACAGAGATAACAAAATCATTGAGGGTTTTGTGGAAGCTCTTCCAGGAGGGCATTGAGCAAGTGCATAGAGTACACAGAAGAACTCTATTATGAGTTTAGAGGAAGGAGAAGTGTCGAGGAGAAAGACACTCACAGAGTTGTTGAATACTTTGTTCGTTCAGCAGGGAGTTCTTGAGCAGGAGGTTGCCAAGAGGGCACCAAATTCCCCTTTGAAAGGAGAGAAAGGGGTTGAGTTCCTTAGAGGTTCAAGTTCTGAAGCTCAGGAAGGATAGTGTTGTTGAGCACAGAGTAACAACAAAAGAGGGGTAGGAAGTCGAGAAACCTTTTGAAGGTTTAGTGGATGAAGCTCTGAAGGGACAACATTCCTAGAATGCAGGCAAGTTCATCAAAGTTAGATCGAGATCATAGAGGAAGCAAAGGCCGAGGCCTTTGAAACCTTGAAATTATTCCAAGTCCGGAAGGAAGTGAGAAAGCTTGGGAGGGAGCTACAACAACCGTTGAATCAACGACAGAAGGTTGGATCTGGATTATCGAAGTTACGTCCAGACAACAGAAGGAGGGTTCCAAAGCATTGGCCAAAAGTCCTTGAGAAGCAGAAGCAGATGGTCAGAATTCTCTATGGAGAACTCGTGAAATCGTGAGAACCGTAGGATCAAAGGAGAGTTGCAAGGTGGTTAGAGGTGGATGAACCCATCACCTTAGGATCCAGGATCAACGTGAACTGTTGATCGTGCTTTGCGTAAGCCGTTGGATCATTTCGTGAATTCGAGGTTCGTGAGATTGGAGGGCCAGACCAAATTCTTAGTTTTCATGAAGTGCTGAGTTGCGAAGAGCAGGGAAGGAGATATAGACTGTTGGATCCAAGCTATGGAAGAACCATTGGATCATAACCTCCACATGGTATCATGTATCAGGGGTTGAGAGAGTTTCATTTTGACTACAAAAGTCATGAAGTGTTGAGCGACGAGGGCTCATGTGAAAAATGTGACACATCCATTTGGTGGGGGCCATGTGGTTGACAGGTGGCATAGCAACAAGCGCCCAAGAAAAGTGGAAGCAGGTGACAGGTGGTGTAAAAACGTTTCCTAGGAAGGGGTCAACCCATCGTTGACTTATCATGCTTTGAGGTTTTGTAAAGGAGGAGCACGAGGGCTCAACACTCCAACTCACGAAGTCGCGAGTTGTGAGGGGAGCTAAAGTTAGGCCCTAGCCAGCGGTCGCTTGTAGAGGTGCTAGCGAGGAGGGAGCCATACCTGTGTTGTTATCTCTGGTATCGAAGGTTTGGAAAAGAGGAGTCGAGGGTCTTCGACTCACGAACTCATGAGATTGTGAGTCATGAAGAGCACTTGTGCTAAGACCCGGGTGTGGTCGTATAGAGGTGTAAGGCTCATGCCTGACATTAAGTTGCATAGGGAAAGTTTTCATGGAAGGACCTGTGGATTGGATTCGTGGGGTTCTAGTGAAGGCCCAAAAGAACTATTTCAGTTCTGCGGATTCAAAGAAGAATGATCTTGTGTGGATCTCAGCCTGAGGTGTTGGTTGTGGAGCCTGATTATCTTCTTGATTCAAAGGTCCTTGCTTTCATCCATGTTTATACCCCATGAAGTACTTACACCCCAAAAGTATGTACACTCTTCCATGTGGGGGAGTGCAGAGGGGGGGTACCCCCTCTGCGGGGTCCGGGGGGGCTACCCCCCCGGCTAGGGATCTAGGGGCAAGTGGGGGTTCGAGGGCGAAGCCCCCGAAGCAAAAATTGCCTTGTAAAAGTATATTGTAATTTCATTGTAAATCTGGACCATTCGTTATAAGGTCGCAGATCTAACGATAGAGATTATGTTAGGGTTTTCTCCCTAGAAGGCAACCCTCTTTTATGAGGGAAATGTATTGCGGCTATGGATGATGATGAATATTGTATTCTAGGAGAGGAGACTGTGAGAGAAAGAAGAGGAAGTTACAACAGGTTTTGTTGTAGGTTGTATCCCTTCAATTGTTGGATAATAATAAAGGAAGGACCTATCAATTTCTCTGGTGGACGTAGCCCACACTAGGTGAACCACGTAAATCTGTGTTTGTCTTGTATTGTTTGTCTTTTGTGTTTTGTTTTTGCATTTGTTTTATTTTATTGCTCCGCGTTTCTATTTTTATAACATGAGGGTCGGGGGTCTGCACTAGTATTGCCTCAACTCTTAGTGGATCTACCATGATCCTGGTCTCAGAAACTAGAAATCCCAAAATATGATCGAATCTAATGTAAAAGATGAACTTGTGAGGGTTCAACTAAATTCTATAGTAACTACATCTTTCAAAAACAAGAGGAAGGTGCATAGCATGATCCGCTCTCTTGCGAGAGTGAGCAATAAGATCATCAAGGTAAGCTCCGACTATGTGCTTAAGATCATGAAAAGTGAAGGTCATGGCATGTTGAAAGGTTTTTCCGATATTTTTAAGGCTAAAAGGCATTTTCCGGTATGCGAAATTACCCCAAGGACAAATAAATGTCGTCTTTTGTTGATCCTCAAGTTTAATTTGAATTTGATTATATCCTGAAAATCCATCCATAAAAGAAAATATTTCGCTTCCCGCACACTCATTGAGAATATGATTGATGAAAGTTGTTGGGAAGTTGTCTTTAGGAAAAGCCTTGTTCAGGTCACGAAAGTCCATACATACATGGATAGTTCCTTGCTTTGTATTCACCGAAATGGGGTTGGATACCCATTCAGCCAAGGGAACTGGGTAGATGAAGCCAACATTAAGTAACTTCTCCACCTCTGCCTTAATATCAGGGGCCTTCTGGGGATTGACAACTCTAAGACATTGTCGAATAGGTTTAACATCTGGATAAGTTCAAATATCATGTTAGAAAATATAAGCATCGATTCATGGCATCTCTTCATATGAACAAGAAAATACATCTCGAAATTACTTGAAGAGTTTGGTGTAGATCAGGATTTCTTCTGGCGAACAATTGACATCGATATTTACATTTTCAACCTTTCCATGGGTACGAGAGATATCGATCGTGACGATAGGAGAAATACTCGCCATATTTCCTTCGGCATAAATGCCATGAGTATAAAGTGGAACTACGATGTGACTAACTATCTCACTCAAAGTAGATCGAAATTCATCATGTTCGATTCTTTCAAGATCTGGGAGAAAATAAGAGTGTTGGTGCATATCATCCCAAAGTTTGGAAGAACCATTCATGTCTTTGATGATAGCTTTGTCCAAAGGAAAATTCTCATCGAGGCAGTCACATGAACAAGACAACGAAGTGGCTCACATGGGCCTAAGAATGGGATCCTCCTCATCCATTGGTGAAGTAATAGGATCAGAATCAACAAAAGAGTCAAGAACAACTTGATACGCAGTCTTTGTTTCCAATAGTGGCATGGCCATTCCAACATGCAGTTGACCTTCACAAGATGAATTCAAGGAAGGTAGGGTCCACGAATCACTAAAATATAAAGTGCAGAAAGGAATAGACATCCCTGTTGAAATGGGCCTACTTGACATGACGTAAACGTGGTGACTCGGTGCCATGAATTCGAAAGTACCCATAAGGTAAGAATACATCTAGACATCGATATTCTCATTTTCTAACTGATAATTGTCGATCACAGGGATCTACAGTCCAATAGATGCATTAGGACTAGAGTACGCAAAGGATAACTGGTCGATTGTCACAATATTCTCTTCATGAGGAAGACAAATAGTACGGAAGATGGACGATATGACAATGACCACAACATAGGTCCAATTAAGTCTGAGGAGCAGGTTATAATCTAGAGGCACATCAACTACCTCTATCTCCACCTCTACCATCTTCCCACCTAACTGGACCAGAAAGGAAGGAAGAATATCATGAGGGAAAAAGGAATGACTATCAAAAGCATTCAACATGTTCGATGACAAAGAGTCGGAGAATCGAGATCTTTCCAACAGATCAAGGACATCACACACATAGTAACGCCTTCATAAAAAACTGCACGCTTGATGGTATACTTTGAGTAATCCACATGGATTTGGAAATCCACATGGTATGGTAAGTGAGGCTTCATGTGTGTGACATCAAAATTGATAAATTTTGAGCCACTAGGTTCTAGAGATCCTAAAGCATATAGTAAGGAATTCCTCTATGAAGGACACATCTGTAGTACCTCCAAAGCCGACATCGCACAAGGAGTTTGACCCAAGTCCTCAACAATAGAGTAGTTATGGGCGGCTCTAACATTTGGATTGTGGGTAGAGCCCTTATGAACTCCTTTCAAAATATGAGGTGGTGGCTCTAGTTTTTCAATATGTGAATTCATCTTCGAAGGAGGAGGAGGAGATTCTAGACTAGGAATAGCTTGTGAAGAGATATAATATCAAGATTGAGTGGCTACATTAACATTCGCATCGACCATATTGATACAAAAATGGTCGCCATCTTGCAACGATGAGTTTTGACTCCCACCAACCACATTTGTGGAATTTGAGGAGCTCGAGGCCATGTGTTGGTTATGTGGAAATGGATTCGTCAGCACAACGAGTGGTAGAGATAATATCCTTGCAGCTTCCACAAGTTTGGGGCATAAATGGGTAAGGTGATCATCTGTGCAAAGCTTATAGGGAAACTTCACCTTACGTATTTCTTGTTTTCCCTCTCCAACATTATTATTCATCTTCTCATTATTACCATTGTCCTTGGATTTAATATTTTCCCACTCTTACGATTATTACGTCCTCTCTTCTTATTCCCGCCTGGTTTCTGGTTACCATTTGGGTTTGCCGACGATTGCATGGAGTGCACATATACCAACTGAGTGGGGTTGGAAGACACAGACTAAGCTGGTTGACCTAGGTCCCAACCCACAGATCGAGATCCACTCACAAGATCATTCAAATCTCCCTCTCTAAGCCAAAGTGGCCCATTTGGATCCCTGTCGGCACCTTCAAGAACTTCAATCCATAGGTCCTTATGAATTGAGCCTATGTGGACAACCACCAGGCTCCAGCTCAGATCCCATTAGGCCCAAATAACGTCATGCCCTTTTCTAAAGTTGGGACTTCGGGGTTCGTGACTTCGCGATACCTGTCATCGAGTTTCCCACCTTTCAACTGTCGAAACCCGATATGACAAATCCTTGAAATGTCGCCACATCCTCCTCTTTCTCGTCGTATCGCATTTCACAATTTTTGGAATCCTGGAAAAAAGGATCCCTGCCTCTCATCTCCGCGAATGTCGAAATGTCGAAATCCAATAAGTCAACCCAAAAGTTGACTTCCACATGGGTTGTGTCACTTTATCGGGGTTTCGGACTTTGCGTCTTCGCAAATCCAAATGCAATTCTCCCAACTCTCCAACGTATCCCCGATCTCTGAAATGGTACCTCCAAAAGGATCAATGGCTATAAGCCTCCCTTTGATCCAACGGTTGGCGTGATTTTGGACTTCCAGGAATCGGGAGTTCAAAACTCTCGACCCCAAGCCACTGTCCTCTCAGGTTCCCGAACCTCGAAATGATCTGACAGCTCATGAAATATTACGATCAATGATCCACATTGATTCCTGATATCAGTTGATGGGTTCGTCCTCACCTATCCACCTTGCATCTTCTCTGGATCCCACAGTCCTCGCAACTTCAGAAATTTTCCTAGAAGAAATTGTGACCTCTCATTCCTCCTTTTCGACGACTTCTTTGAAGTGAACCAAGGTTCCTCCTTCTAAAACTTACTTCTATTGGATGGATTCGACCTTCATCTTCCTTTGAATACTTCAAAGGTGTCAACCCTCCTGAGCTTCCTCCGGTAACTTCAAGTCCCATAATAATCTTTTCACGCACTCCTTGTGGCAATCTATCAAATACTTCTGGGTATTTGATCTCCTCGACTCTATGCACCTTCTCTGCAACAACAGTCCTTCAACTCTCCTTTTGTTGATAATTCCTAAGACTTCTAACACCTGCGCACTCCTTGCATGACTTCCTGTACTACTCCTACACTTCTGCTAGAATGAGAACAATGGTATCCCTCTTGATCTTTTCAGAGATGAAACTCTGAACCTTCGTCAATGCACTCCTTCCAAACATTTCACTCCACTCCTTGCAGGAAATTCTTACTCAGGATGAGAAACAATTGAAACTCATTCACTTCCTATCTCAACTTCAAAATTCAACATGAAATCATACATTCACATAATATCAAAGCTAATGCATAACAAAGAGAATAAACAATCATAAGCATACCATTCAACATGTATACACAGAAAACATCATAACACCATGAATTTGATTCAAAGCTCCATATATATTAATTCAAAGCTTATGTACATGGGTTCTTCTCTACAGCTCTCTGCTACAGCTCTATGCTTATGATACAACAATGCTCTATAATCTTCTCTATCCTGTTCTAATGTTCTAAGGATACAATAATGAGGGTGTCTATATCCATTTTCCCTCCTATGATCTAAAGCTCTCTAATCTAGAATTTAAATCTACCTACTTCCATTAAATATGCATAAATGCCTTAACTTTCTACAGATGAGAGAAATTGCTCATGATCTATTTACAATGTGTGAGTACGTTCCTCTTAACTATTACATTAGTGACTTTGTTTCAAAATTCAAAATGGGTCCTTATGAGAACGTGCTCTTTTCTTCCTTCACGCATCCAACTATTTCTTTGGCTTAGGTCGTGGAATTTGGCTTTATGTGATGCTCCTGCATCATACTCCCTCGCTTGAAAATTTTCATGAACTCCTGTTCATGAGTTCTTGCACGGTCTGCCAATGCTTCTGAATTTTTTCTTCATCTTCCCAGCTGGCATCTTCAACTGGATATCCCTTCCACTTGACCAAGTATTCAAAATACTCTTTCCTCCTATTCCTCTTGCTTATTCTCTTATCAAGTATACTTTCCATCTGTGTCTTTTCAGCTACAAGTATTCGTTTTATCCATTGAACCTTTATATGTTCACTGTCTGCTCCTGCTTCTTCAACTCTATAAGGGTACAAATCTGAGATGTTGAATATCGGTGAAATTCTGATCCCATCAGGTAATTCGATCTCATATGCATTTTCCCCAAATTTATTCATGACGCTGCATGGTTCAATCTTTTTCATTTTTAGTTTGTTATATGTCCCCCTTGGGAACCTCTCCTTCCTCAGGTGTGCAAGAATTAGATCACCAACTTCAAATTGAAGTTCTTGATCTAATATGTGCTTGTATTCTTGGTTTGAACTTTGCAATCACTCCTTGACTTGGATGTGAAGCTCCTTCATTACTTCTACAAAATTCTTTGCACTAGCACTTCTAGTTTTATTCTATTCTGAATCTTTCAATTCAGAAACTCCCCTTAGCTGCATTCCATATACAATTTGGAATGGAATCTGCCTTGTGCTTCTATTGATCGAATCATTATAATAAAATTCCACCTATGGCAGAATATGATCCCACTGACTGTGGTGTTCAGTCATTAGGCTTCTCAGTAAATCTCCCAAGCTTCTATTTACAACTTCTATTTGCCCATCCGTATGAGGATGATAAGCTGAGATAAATGAAAAATTTGTCCCCAGATTCTTCCATAAATTCCTCCAAAAATGTACCACGAACTTGGTATCCCGATCAAACACAATACTCCTTAGCAAGCCATGAAGTCTGGCAACTTCTTTGAAAAACAAGTTCACAATATGTGTTGCGTCGCTGGTTTTCTAGCATGGTATGAAATGTGCCATCTTTGAAAATTTATCGACTACCACAAAGATTGAATCGCAACCTCTTTGTGTCCTTGGTACTCCCAATACAAAATCCATTCTTACGGCATTCGATGACCTCTCAGGTATGGGTAATGGCCGATATAACCCTGTGTTCTGCCTTTTCCCTTTTGTGTGCATACAAATTCTACATTTGTCCACAAATATTTTGACATATGTCCTCATTCCTGGCCAAAAATAGGAGCCATTCAATTTTGATAATGTCCTATCATGACCGAAGTGTCCGACCAATCCTCCACTATGTTTTTCTTTCAACAGATTCTCCCTCATGGAGCATTTTGGAATACATAACTGATTTCCCCTGAATAACAATCCATCTTGGATCATATATTCGATCCACTGGATTCTATTCCTGAGAATTGGATTCTTATATGCCTCGTACGCCTCTTTAAAGTCTGGATCATCCTTGTACATTTCTTTGAGGTTATCAAAACCGAAAGTTTTGACTCTAAATTCCTGCATAAGAAAACATTTCCTGCTCAAAGCATCAAGAACTTTGTTAGCAGTACCAGAAATATGTTTAGTTACAAAAGTAAAATTTTGCATGTATTCAACCCATTTAGCATGCTTCTGGTTCAACTTCTCCTGTTGAGTCATGAATTGTAAAGCATGATTGTCACTGTACAAAACAAACTCTTTAGGAACCAAATAATGCCTCCATTTCTTCAACGCTTGTATGATTGCATAAAATTCTTTGTCATATGTGGAGTATTTAACCTTCGCTTCATTTAGTTTCTCACTAAATTATGCGATCGATCTATCATTTTGGCTCAAGACTGCTCCAATTTCAAATCCACTCACGTCACACTTGACCTGAAATGTTTTACTGAAATCTGGCAACGCCAGAATTGACTGTTCAGTAATCTTTTTCTTTAGCAAGTTGAAACTATTCTCTGCTTCCTCTGTCCAATGAAAATCTTTGTGCTTTTTCTTCACCTTGTCCATCGTCGGTGTGCTAATCCCACTGAAATTTTGGATGAATTTCCTGTAGAAACTAGCTAATCCATGGAAGCTTCGAACCTCAAATATACTTTTTGGCGATGGTCAATTCTTAATTGCATCCACCTTTTCTGGATCCATCTTTAACTCATTTTCAGAGATAACAAAACATGAATAAATGAGTTATGTCCTCATAAATGATGATTTCTTCCCATTTATAAGCAACTTCTCTTGCTGCAATCCCCTCATTACTGTAGCTAAATGATTTAAGTGCTCTGCTTCAGTTCTGCTGAAAATTAATATATCATCAAGATATACAATGACAAAGTTTCCTATGAAATCCTTCAAGACTTCATTCATCAATCTCATGAAAGTACTAGGCACATTTGTTAAGCCAAATGGCATAACAATCCATTCATACAACCTTTCATTCATCTTGAATGTTGTTTTCCATTCATCACCTTCTCTCATACGAATTTGATGATACCCGCTTTTCAAATCAATCTTTGAAAAAAAAAATTCCCCACTCAAGAAATCCATCAAATCATCCATCCTTGGCAAAGGAAATTTATATCTGATGGTAATCTTATTGATTTCCCTTGAGTCTGTACACATCCTCTAGCCTCCATCTTTCTTTGGGCTGAGCAGTATTGGAACAATGCATGAACTCAAGCTCTCTCTAATCAACGCTTTGTCCATTAAGTCCTGGACTTGTCTCTTGACCTCTTCATTCTCTTGCGGTGTCAATGTGTACGCTACTTTGTTTGGTAAACTAGCTTTAGGTATAAGATCAATGTGATGACTTATACTTCTGATAGGTGGAAACGAACGAGGTAGTTCGTCCACTATTATATCAACAAACTCTTCCAGTAGCTACTGGATTTCCTCTGGTAAATCATCCACTCTTGTACTGGTCACAAAAATTTTAGGCTTCCTGACCACAATGAATTGTGTATCTTCCTTCTTCTTAACCTCCTTAAGAAGTTCCTTCCCACTCATGAGAAGTACAGTGTTGCTCATCTCTGTTTTGACTTCTTTATCCTTAATTGGCAACAACATGTGAGTTCTCCCATTCTTCTCCAGGGTGTATATGTTCTTTTTCCCATCATGAACTACATTCCTGTGATATTGCCATGGTCTACCCAACAATAGATGACAAAAATCCATGGGAATGACATCACATAATATTTCATCCTTATATCGTCCTATTTTAAATTCAACTAAACATTGTTTAGTGACATTTCCTTGATGTCCTTTTTGTAGCCATGAAACTCTGTATGGGCTTGGATGTTCCATAGTCTCCAGCTACATATTTTACACCATCTCTGTAGAAACCAGATTGTTTGTGCTACCACTGTCCATGATTACTTTTCATATCCTATCTTTGGTCTTGCAAGCAGTCCAAAACAGACTGTTCTTTTGGGTTGGGTTCTCTGCCTCTTTCTCTAGCTTCAAGAGAAATTTCCTCATCATCAAGGATCTTCCGCCCTCAACATCTTCTGCCTCAACATTCCATCCTTGTGCTTTGACAATGTGAGTTTCACCACCCTCTTTCTTTCTGTCTGGACATTCATAGGATTTGTGTCCATTTTTTATGTAGGTAAAGCATTTTATTTCTCCACCTTTGCCTCTTCCTCTTCCTTTGATTCGAGGAAAAGTATTCCTATCAATATACTATCACCTATGTGAGATTCCTCCTCTCTCATACTAAGTTTGAGGTTTCTTCCCCTATTCTTGAGGTCTCTGATTCATGTTTTGGGAAATTGGTTTGCCTCTAGCTTGACTTCTTCCTCGACCTCTTTGACCTTGCTTTCGGCTCATCTTTTCTTCAGCTTTCAGATCCATCTAATAAGAAACTTCTACTGTCCGAATGATCATCATACTCATCTCATATTGGATGTCATACTTTAGACCATTCATGTATCTAACAACCTTTTCATCATTTCTTTCCCAATGACCTGCTCTGATGTTTAGTTTGTAGAATTCTTCAATGTATTCTTTCACTGTCATCAGCTTCTGTCTCAAGTTCTGTATCCTTTGAAACAGAGTGATTTGATAATCCTTGGGTATGAATTTGGCTTTCATCTTCGCAACCATTCTATCCCAACTCTTGATTTTCTTCTTGCCTTTGCAGCGTCTGTCAGCCTGCAGTTCCTCCCACCATAATGTTGCATGCCCTTGAAGTCTTGTGACAGCATGTTTGAACTTCCTATCTTCCTCGACATCCTCATAGTTGAAGTATTTATCCAGAACTCTAATCCAGTCTAGAATCTCTTCAAAATCCAAGTTTCCCTCGTATACTTGAATGTCCATATTTTCTCTGGCACCTATCCTAGCAACAACCCTGAATAGGCATTCATCTACAACATCTTTGACTACAACTTCTTCTCCATGTCCATCTTCATTTTCACTGTCAGCCTCACTGATATCCCCAGTGTCAATTGTGTGCCTCTGGGCTGTCTCCATGGCATCAAGCCTGGCACGTAGCTCACGCATTTCCCTTTCCACTGTTGGATCAAGCATTGGTCTATCTCTCCTTCTCAGTGGCATGGCTGAGGAATATTCTTCCTTCCTTTTCTACAAAAAACAAAGAACTTTTTTGGGGCTCTCATACCAAACTTGATGCAGGTCCCAACCCACGGATCGAGATCTTCTCATAGGATCGTTCAAGTCTCCATCTCTGAGTCGAAGTAGCACATTTGGATCCCTGTTGGAACCTTAAAGAACCTCAATCCACAGGTCCTTATGAATTGAGCCTGCATGGACAACCACCAAGCGCTAACTCAGATCCCACTAGAAAATAACGTCGTGCCCTTTTCTAAATTCAGGACTTTGGGGTTCGCGATTTCATGATACCTGTCATCGAGCTTCCCATGTTTCAACTGTCAAAACCCGATATGACGAATCCTCAAAATGTCACCACATCCTCCTCTTGCTCACTGTATCGCGTTTCATGATTTCAGGAATCCTGGAACAAAGGATCCCTTCTTCTTGTCTCTGCGAATGCCTAAATGCTGAAATCTGATAAGTCAACCAAAAAGTTGACTTCCACATGGGTCGTGTCACTTTATTAGGGTTTTGGACTTCACATCTTCACGAATCCAAACACAAGACTCCCAACTCTCCAACCTATGAATCCCCGATCTCCGAAATGGAACCTCCAATGTGATCAATGGCTATAAGCCTCCCTTCGATCCAACGATTAGCGTGATTTTGGACTTCTAGGAATCGAGAGTTCGAAACTCTCGACCCCAAGCCACTGTCCTCTCAGGTTCCCGAACCTCAAAATGATCTGACGGTTCACGACATATTACGATCAACGATCCCTGTTGATTCCTGATATTAGTTTATGGGTTCATCTTCCCCTATCCACCTTGCATCTTCTCTGTATCCCATGGTCCACGCGACTTCGGAAGGTTTCCTAGAAGAAATTTTGACCTCTCGTTCCTCCTTTTCGATGACTTCTTTGAAGTGAACCAAGGTTCCTCCTTCTAAACTTTATTTCTGCTGGATGACTTTGACCTTCATCTTCCTTTGAATACTTCAAAGGTGTCAACCCTTCTGAGCTTCCTCCGATAACTTCAAGTCCCACAAGAATTTTTGCACGCACTCCTTGCGGCAATCTATCAAATACTTATGGGTATTTGATCTCCTCGACTCTGTGCACCTTCTCTGCAACAACAGTCCTTCAACTCATCTTTTGTTGATAAGTCCTAAGACTTCTAATGCCTGTGCACTCCTTGCATGGCTTCTTGTACTACTCCTGCACTTCTGTTAGAATGAGAACAACAGTATCCCTCCTAATCTTTTCAGAGATGAAACTTTGAACCTTTGTCAATCCACTCCTTGTGGACGTTTCAATGCACTCCTTGTAGGAACTTCTTACTCAGGATGAGAAACAATTGAAACTCATTCACTTCCTCTCTCAACTTCAACATTCAACATGAAATCATACATTCGCACAATATCAAAGCTAATGCATAACAGAGAGAATAAACAATCATAAGCATACCATTCAACATGTATACACAAAAAACATCATAACACCATGAATCTGATTCAAAGCTGCATATATATTAATTCAAAGCTTTTGTACATGGGTTCTTCTCTACAGCTCTCTGCTACAATGCTATGCTTATGATACAACAATGCTCTCTAATCTTCTCTATCCTGTGCTAATGTTCTAAGGATACAAGAATGAGGGTGTCTATATCCATTTTCCCTCCTATGCTCTAAAGCTGTCTAATCTAGAATTTAAATCTACCTACTTCCATTAACTATGCATAAATGCCTTAACTTTCTATAGTTGAGAGAAATTGTTCATGATTTGTTTACAACGTGTGAGTACTTTCCTCTTAACTATTACATTAATGACTTTGTTTCAAAATTCAAAACGGGTCCTTATGAGAACATGCTCTTTTCTTCCTTCATGCATCCAACTATTTCTTTGGCTTAGGTCACGGACTTTGGCTTTATGTGATGCCCTTGCATCATACTCCCTCGCTTGAAAATTTTCATGAACTCATGTTCATGAGTTCTTGCACGATCTGCCCATGCTTTTGAATTTCTGCTTCATCTTCCTAGCTGGCATCTTCAATTGGATGTCCCTTCCACTTGACTAAGTATTCAAAATACTCTTTCCTCCTGGTCCTCTTACTGATTCTCTTCTCAAGTATACTTTCCATCTGTGGCTTTTCAACTACAGGTATTTGTTTTATCCATTGAACCTTTGTCTATTCACTGTCTGCTCCTAGTTCTTTAGCTCTGTAAGGGTAAAAATCTAATATGTTGAATATCAGTGAAATTTTGATCCCATCGGGTAATTCGATCTCATATGAATTTGCCCCAAATTTCTTCATGAGCCTGCATGGTCCAATCTTTTTCATTTTCAGTTTGTTATATGTCCCCCTTGGGAACTTCTCCTTCCTCAGGTGTGAAAGAATTAGATCACCAATTTCAAATTGAATTTCTAGCCTGTGTTGATCTTCTCTACGTTTGTATTCCTGGTTTGAACTTTGCAATCGTTCCTTGACTTGGCTGTGAAGCTCCTTCATTGCTTCTGCAAAATTATCTACACTAGCACTTCTAGTTTCATTCTGTTTTGAATCTTTCAATTCAGAAAATCCCCTTGGATTCATTCCATATACAATTTGGAATGGACTCTACCTTGTGCTTCTATTGATCAAATCATTATAAGAAAATTCCACCTATGGAAGAATATGATCCCACTGACTGTGGTGTTCAGTCACTAGGCTTCTCAGTAAATCTCCCAAGCTTCTATTTACAACTTCTATTTTCCCATCCATCCGAGGATGATAAGCTGAGCTAAATAACAAATTTGAACCTAGATTCTTCCATAAATTCCTCCAGAAATGTCCCACGAACTTCTTATCCTGATCAGACACAATACTCCTTGGCAAGCCCTAAAGTCTGACAACTTCTTTGAAAAACAGGTTCGCAATATGTGTTGCGCCGCTGGTTTTCTAGCATGGTATGAAATGTGCCATCTTTGAAAATCTATCGACTACCACAAATATTGAATCGCAACCTCTTTGCATACTTAGCAGTCCCAATACAAAATCCATGCTCACGGCATCCCACAGCCTCTCAGGTATGGGTAATGGTTGGTATAACCCTGTGTTCTGCCTTTTCCCTTTTGTGTGCTGACAAATTCTACATTTTTCCACAAATATTTTGACATCTGTCCTCATTCCTGACCAAAAATATGAGCCATTCAATTTTGAGAATGTCTTATCATGACCGAAGTGTCTAGCCAATCCTCCATTGTGTTTTTCTTTCAACATATTCTCCCTCATGGATCATTTTGGAATTCATAACGGATTGCCCTTGAATAACAATCCATCCTGGATCATATATTTAGTCCACTAGCTTTTGTTCCTGAGAATTGGATTCTCAAATGCCTCATACACCTCTTTAAATTCTGGATCATCCTTGTACATTTCTTTGAGGTTATCAAAACCCAAAGTTTTGACTCTAAATTCCTGCATAAGAAAACATTTCCTGCTCAAAACATCAAGAACTTTGTTAGCAATACCAAAAATATGTTTAATTACAAAAGTAAAATTCTGCATGTATTCAACCCATTTAGCATGCTTCTAGTTCAACTTCTCCTGTTGATACACAAATTGTAAAGCATGATTGTCACTGTAAAAAACAAACTCTTTAGGAACCAAATAATGCCTCCATTTCTTCAGCGCTTGTATGAATGCATAAAATTCTTTCTCATATGTGGAGTATTTAACCTTCGCTTCATTCAGTTTCTCACTGAAGTATGTGATCAGTCTATCATCTTGGCTCAAGACTGCTCCAATTGCAAATCCACTCGCGTCACACTTGACCTGAAATGTTTTACTGAAATATGGCAATGCCAGAATTGGATGTTCATTAATCTTTTTCTTCGGCAAGTTGAAACTCTTCTCTGCTTCCTCTATCCAATGAAAATATTTGTGCCTTTTCTTCATCGTGTCCATCATCGGTGCGCTAATCCCATTGAAATTTTGGATGAATTTCCTGTAGAAACTAGCTAATCCATGGAAGCTTTGAACCTCAAATATACTTTTTGGCGATGGCCAATTCTTAATTGCATCCACCTTTTCCGGATCCATCTTTAACTCATTTCCAGAGATAAAAAAACCCAAATAAATGAGTTATGTCCTCATAAAATATGATTTCTTCACATTTATCAACAACTTCTCTTGCTGCAATCTCCTCATTACTGTAGCTAAATGCTTTAAGTGATCTACTTCAGTTTTGCTGAAAATCAATATATCATCAAGATATACAATGACAAAGTTTCCTATGAAATCCTTCAAGAATTCATTCATCAATCTCATGAAAGTACTAGGTGCACTTGTTAAGCCAAATGACATAACAAGCCATTCATACAACCCTTCATTCGTCTTGAATGTTGTTTTCCATTCATCACCTTCTCTCATAGAAATTTGACGATACCCTCTTTTCAAATCAATCTTTGAAAAAAAAATTCTCCACTCAAGCAATCCATCAAATTATCCATCCTTGGAAAAGGAAATCTATATCTAATGGTAATATTATTTATTTCCCTTAAGTCTGTGCACATCCTACAGCCTCCATCTTTCTTTGGGTTGAGCACTGTTGGAACAACACATGGACTCAAGCTCTCTCTAATCAACCCTTTGTCCATTAAGTCTTGGACTTGTCTCTTGACCTCTTCATTCTCCTGCAATGTCAATCTGTATGCTTCTTTGTTTGGTAAACTAGCTCCAGGTATAAGATCAATGTGATGACTTATACTTCTGATAGGTGGCAACGAACGAGGTAGTTCATCCACTACTATATCAGCAAACTCTTCTAGTAGCTGTTGGATTTCCTCTGGTAAATCATCCACTCTTGTACTGGTCACAACAATTTCAGGCTTCCTGACCACAATGAATTGTGTATCTTCATTCTTCTTAACCTCCTTAACAAGTTCCTTCCCACTCATGAGAAGTACAGTGTTGATCGTCTCTATTTTGACTTCTTTATCCTTAATTGGCAACAACATGTGAGTTCTCCCATTATTCTCCAGGGTGTATGTGTTCTTTCTCCCATCATGAACTACATTCCTTTGATATTGCCACAGTCTACCCAACAATAGATGACAAACATCCATGGAAATGACATCACATAATATTTCATCCTTATATCCTCCTATTTTAAATTCAACTAAACATTGTTTAGTGACATTTACCTGATGTCCTTTTTGTAGCCACGAAACTCTGTATGGGCTTGGATGTTCCATAGTCTCCAGCTCCATATTTTCTACCATCTCGGTAGAAACGAGATTGTCTATGCTACCACTATCCATGATTACTTTGCATACCCTGTCTTTGGTCTTGTAAGAAATCCGAAAGAGACTATTCCTTTGGGTTGGGTTCTCTGCCTCTTTCTCTAGCTTCAAGAGAAATTTCCTCATCATCAAGGATCTTCCGCCCTCAGCATCTTCTACCTCAACATTCTATCCTTGTGCTTCGGCAATGTGAGTTTCACCACCTTTTTTCTTTCTGTCTGGACATTCATAGGATTTGTGTCCATTTTTTCCGCAGGTAAAGAATTTTATTTCTCCACCTCTGCCTCTTCCTCTTCCTCTAGTTCGAGGAAAAGTATTCCTATCAGCATATTTTCCCCTCTGTGAGATTCCTCCTCTCTCATACTGATTTTTAGGTTTCTTCCCCTCTTCTTGAGGTCTCTGATTCTTGTCTTAGGCAATTGGTTTGCCTCTAGCTTGACTTCTTCCTCGGCCTCTTTGACCTTTCTTTTAGCTCAACTTTTCTTCATCTTTCAGAGCCATATGATAGGAATCTTCTACTATATGAATGATCATCATTCTCATCTCATCTTGCATTTCATACTTTAGACCATTCATGTATCTCGCAACCTTTTCATCATCGCTTTCCCGATGACCTGCTTTGATGTTTAGTTTGTAGAATTCTTCAGTGCATTCTTTCACTGTCATCAGCTTTTGTCTCAAGTTTTGCATCCTTCGAAATAGAGTGATTTGATAATCCTTGGGTATGAATTTGGCTTTCATATTCACAACCATTCTATCCCAACTCTTGATTTTCTGCTTGCCTTTGCAGCGTCTATCAGCCTGCAGTTCATCCCACCATAATGTTTTATGCCCTTTAAGTCTTGTGACAACATGTTTGGCCTTCCTATCTTCCTCGACATCCTCATAGTTGAAGTATTTATCCAGATCTCTAATATAGTCTAGAAGCTCTTCAACATCCAAGTTTCCCTCATATACTGGAATGTCCATCTTTTCTCTGGCACCTATCCTAGAAACAACCCTGAATAGGCATTCATCTACAACATCTTTCACTATGACTTCTTCTCCATGTCCATCTTCATTTTCACTGTTAGCCTCAGTGATATCCCCAGTGTTGATTGTGTTCCTCTGTGTTGTCTCCATGGAATCGAGCCTAGCACGTAGCTCACACATTTCTCTTTCCACTGCTGGATCAGGCAATTGTCTATCTCTCCTTCTCGGTGGCATGGCTGAGGAATATTATTCCTTCCTTTGCTACAGAAAACAAAGAACTTTTTCTGGGCTCTGATACCAAACTTGATGCAGGTCCCAACCCGTAGATCAAGATCCACTCACAAGATCATTCAAATCTCCCTCTCTGAGCCAAAGTGGCCCATTTGGATCATTGTCGGAACCTTCAACAACTTCAATCCATAGTTCCTTATGAATTGAGCCTGCGTGGAAAACCACCAGGCACCAACTCAGATCCCACTAGGCCAAAATAATGTCGTGCCCTTTTCTAAATTTGGGACTTCAGGGTTCGCAACTTTGTGATACCTGTCATAGAGTTTCCCACCTTTCAACTGCTGAAACTCGATATGACAAATCCCCGAAATGTCGCCACATCCTCCTCTTTCTTTCCGTATCACGTTTCACGATTTCAGGAATCCTGGAACAAAGGATCCTTGCCTCTCATCTCCATGAATGCCGAAATGTCGAAATCCGATAAGTCAACCCAAAATTTGACTTCCACACGAGTTGTGCCACTTTATTAGGGTTTTGGACTTCGTGTCTTCGCGAATCCAAATGAAAGACTCCCAAATCTCCAACCTATGAATCCTCGATCTCTGAAATGGTACCTCCAATGGGATCAATGGCTATAAGCCTCCCTTTGATCCAACGGTTGGCATGATTTCGGACTTTCGGGAATCGGGAGTTTGAAACTCTCGACCCGAAGCCACTGTCCTCTGAGGTTTCTGAACCTCAAAATGATCTGATGGCTCACGATAGATTATAATCAATGATCCATGTTGATTCCTGATATCAGTTGATGGGTTCATCCTCCCCTATCCACCTTTCATCTTCTCTTGATCCCATGGTCCTCGCAACTTCAGAAGGTTTCCTGGAAGAAATTCTGACCTCTCGTTCCTCCTTTTCGACAACTTATTTGAAGTGAACCAAGGTTCCTCCTTCTAAACATTACTTATTATAGATGAATTCAACCTTCATCTTCCTTTGAATACTTCAAAGGTGTCAACCCTCCTGAGCTTCCTCTGGTAACTTCAACTCCCACAAGAATTTATGCACACACTCCTTGCGGCAATCTATCAAATACTTTTGGGTATTTGATCTCCTCGACTCTGTGCACCTTCTCTGCAACAACAGTCCTTCAACTCTCCTTTTGTTGATAAGTCCTAAGACTTCTAACACCTGCACACTCCTTGCACGACTTTCTGTACTACTCCTACACTTTTGTTAGAATGAGAACAACGATATCCCTCCTGAGCTTTTCAGATATGAAACTCTGAACATTCGTTAACACACTCCTTGTAGACATTTCACTACACTCCTTGCAGGAACTTCTTACTCAAGATGAGAAACAATTGAAACTCATTCACTTCCTCTCTCAACTTCAACATTCAACATGAAATCAGACATTCACACAATATCAAATCTAATGCATAACAGAGAGAATAAACAATCATAAGCATACCATTCAACATGTATAGATAGAAAACATCATAACACCATGAATCTGATTCAAAGCTCCATATATATTAATTCAAAGATTTTGTACATGGGTTCTTCTCTACAGCTCTATGCTTATGATACAACAATGCTCTCTAATATTCTCTATCCTATGCTAATGTTCTAAGGATACAAGAATGAGGGTGTCTATATCTGTTTTCCATCCTATGATCTAAAGCTGTCTAATCTAGAATTTAAATCTACCTACTTCCATTAACTATGCACAAATGCCTTAACTTTCTATATATGAGAGAAATTTCTCATGATCTGTTTACAATGTGAGAGTATGTTCCTCTTAACTATTACATTAATGACTTTGTTTCAAAATTTAAAATGGGTCCTTATGAGAATATGCTCTTTTCTTCCTACGCACATCCAACTATTTCTTTGGCTTAGGTCGTAGACTTTGGCTTCATGTGATGCTCCTGCATCACTGGCCCTCCTGCAGATTGGTTTAGAGACAACTCTTTCAAATGGATTATCACCGTGTCTGTGGAATTTACATTGGTGTTACCTACAATTCCATCGGCATGAGGTCCGAGATTTTGTCTAGGGTCATAAGTTGATTGTGGTGCATCTGGATGAATGTGGTATAACATCCTAGACTGAGCGTATATCATATCTAACTGATAGGCTTTAAAACTGGCTTCTTCCTCAGTGGTAACCCCATCAGTAGCAACATCCTTTGAGATAGGAGGGTACAAAGACTTAAGGAACCGATCTAAAAGAAAGTTCAGGGGTTTGGGGGTCTTAATCAACCTCTTGCATCTACGCCACTCCTAGATATGATCCGAGATATGAGTGGCAGTGTCCTGGCGTAAAGTTGATATAATTTCTAGGCCATCATCATAACGACCTGACAATTGGAAGTGGTTAAGGAAGACCAATACCATATGACTAAAGGTCCCCTATGCCCCCCTAGGTAGCTTGATATACCATTTCACAGTGACCCTAATTAGGGTGCGTTGAAATAATATTAATCGAATTGAATCATCATTAAAGGAATTCAAGGAGCACCTTAGGTGAAAGGTAGTAACGTGATCACCAGGATCCTCACCATTCTTACCTTTGAAATTTGGAATGTTTAAATGAAGCTTGGTGGAGATAGGGGGCCATGTAGGATCATGAATCATAGGGTCATTCATCAACTTAGATAAGTCTATAAAATTAAGCGTGGCTAGAAAAGGGAGACGAGGTTGCGGCATCTGACCCCAAGCTCTCGGGAAAGATTATTCTTGAGGAACTGTAGCCCATACAGGGTTCTGGTAAGCACCATGGCCCTGTTTGTTATTGTAAGACCCTCCTCTGGGCTGATTCATGAAAGTTTGGTTGGGCATCATTCCAATAGGAATTTTCTGTTGGAGGTTATAAAAATTTCCCCCAGCTGGAATGGATCTAAGTTGGGGGTTTCCCAAAGTGTGAAACTGACCTCCTCCAGGTGAGAATAAGGAGGATAGAGGTGGATTCATCATGCCAAATGTATTGGTCAGAATAGACATCAGGGAGGTAGGGGTATTGGATAGAACTTGAGCAATCACTTGTCCTCCAGGTTGGTTGTTCCACCCAGAAGCAGGAGGATCAGACCCGAGGTTAAAAGCAGGAATGCCTCCCATATTAGGAGTCGTTTGAGGGATTTGAGACCCACCAAATGAAAATGGATTATAAAAAGGTGTAGTGCCCCCAATCCCAATTCTATAATTAGTTCCGACAACTGGGATGGCGCTCAAAAACTACAAAGTAAAGTTCAGTATACCATAGGGAAAAGGACTAGAAGCCATAGGGATGGACTAAACATTATAGCTCGGTGAGTGACTAAGAGACCAAAAAGGGTTCGAGGAAAGAGATTGAACATTCACTATAGGCTTAGCCATAGTAATTGTAGGTTCCTCTGGCACTACAACCATTGTGGTTGTAGGATTCAAAGAGGTTCCATTAACTATAGTGGGTGTGGGAGTCAAAGGGATCCCAATATTTTGAATACTAGGTTCAATACTCATCCTTGTAAAATCACAAATTTGAACAGTGGATGTGTGTGTACCATGCCTAATAACTCTATGCCTTTTAGAAGGAAAAGACTCAAAATTTGGTGGTAACTGTAACAAGCAACATGACCAGCGGGTATGTTGGTCTGATTCCACAATGACTTAAGACTCTAAAGATGAAAAATCAATCCTAAGGACAACTAGTAATCAAAGAGAACACTGAAAGTCAAACAGTCAATATGAATACAAATAGGGTAAAGTGAATAAGAGTGGCCTCCCTCCATAAAGAAGGTATGTCTCACCCAAGAGGGGCCTACGACTCCCTGCTAAATATCAAAGGTAACCGAATCCGTTATAAGGGCCCTTGTGGGATTAACAACCAGTCGGTTAGATCCCCCGGGAGAGGTAATCCTCCATAAAGACTATGTGTTGTTTGACCCTTATCTAACCCAGGGTACCTGTAGAATAAACCTCCAAGTAACCTATGTGGAAGCTAAGTCAAGCAACTAATAAACCATTGTATAACCGATGCACAGGCAAGTAGTCGTAATTTAGGTCCACCATATGGGCAGAGTAGCAAAGCCCGAAACCTTGAAAGCATCACCTCTCACGAAGGTAAGGGCACTAACAGTATCCCCAGATAAAAATAGATCCCCAGAAATATCTATGACACTAAGAAGGTATCGGGGGGATATCCCTTCAACCAACCTCGCACGACCTCATGATTAACTCCGATGTGAGCGAAACCTCCTGATCTTACCAATTATACAATGGATTTATCCACTCCCTTTCTCAGACACATATGTTGATTTAATTTCCTTGGAGAAGTTTACTCACAAAATCCTATTCCAAGGCACTAAATCCTAAGCTAGTTTGTGTACCCTAGAAAATAAAATTGTGACTAATCAATTTTAAATTATAGCATTAATTTTAGTGGGCGTGATTACTCAAAAAGGTATGGTAGTGAAACTCATGGTGTTATGACTCTGCAAGAAAAGTAAATATGAATGTAATGCAAAGTCCTAACTTCAATTTTTATTGAGTGATATACTTCTAAAAACCAATGCAATCTTCAATTTCAACTCCGCAATTCTGAATTAAAAATGCAATATTTCATTACATGCACTAAGCTAATGACAAGGACTCAAAAGGCCAAAATGCCAAGCAATGCAAAATGCCTATTTTTTTGTATTTTCAATATAATAAAAATGAAAATGCATGGACTGAAAGAAACTTGATATATAAACTCTAATATGTATAGAAATAAATAACTCAAGCAGGATACCAAGAAACAAAGCACCCAACCCAATGTACAAGGATAATCAAAATGAAAATATGATGAGAAAGACTCTGCCCAGAAATTCAACCAAAGATAGGTTTCCTGTCATCCCAAAAGCACTTAACAGGCACTACAGAGACCCAAGAAGGCTGTGCAAACATCAAATCCCACCCAACAACCACCAGACCAAGAAAACAAGCAAGGAAAACTGATGTACACAATTATTTATGCAAACAGAGCATATGTACG
>ML844875.1:27520-39116 GCA_009831015.1 Picea engelmannii | reverse complement strand
AGAGTTTATATATCAAGTTTCTTTCAGTCCATGCATTTTCATTTTTATTATATTGAAAATACAAAAAAATAGGCATTTTGCATTGCTTGGCATTTTGGCCTTTTGAGTCCTTGTCATTAGCTTAGTGCATGTAATGAAATATTTCATTTTTACTTTAGAATTGCGGAGTTGAAATTGAAGATTGCATTGGTTTTTAGAAGTATATCACTCAATAAAAATTGAAGTTAGGACTTTTCATTACATTCATATTTACTTTTCTTGCAGAGTCATAACACCATGAGTTTCACTACCATAACTTTTTGAGTAATCACGGCCACTAAAATTAATGCTATAATTTAAAATTGATTAGTCACAATTTTATTTTCTAGGGTACACAAACTAGCTTAGGATTTAGTGCCTTGGAATAGGATTTTGTGAGTAAACTTCTCCAAGGAAATTAAATCAACATGTGTCTGAGAAAGGGAGTGGATAAATCCATTGTATAATTGGTAAGATCAGGAGGTTTCGCTCACATCAGAGTTAATCATGAGGTCACACGAGGTTGGTTGAAGGGATATCCCCCCGATACCTTCTTAGTGTCATAGATATTTCTGGGGATCTATTCGTATCTGGGGATATTGTTAGTGCCCTTACCTTCGTGAGAGGTGATGCTTTCAAGGTTTCGGGCTTTGATACCCTGCCCATATGGTGGACCTAAATTACGACTACTTGCCTGTGCATCGGTTATACAATGGTTTATTAGTTTCTTGACTTAGGTTCCACATAGGTTACTTGGAGGTTTATTCTACAGGTACCCTGGGTTAGATAAGGGTCGGCCAACACATAGTCTTTATGGAGGATTACCTCTCCCGGGGGATCTAACCGACTGGTTGTTAATCCCACAAGGGCCCTTATAACGGATTCGGTTAGCTTTGATATTTAGCAGGGAGTCGCAGGCCCCTCTTGGGTGAGACATACCTTCTTTATGGAGGGAGGCCACTCTTATTCACTTTACCCTATTTGTATGCATATTGACTGTTTGACTTTCAGTGTTCTCTTTGATTACTAGTTGTCCTTAGGATTGATTTTTCATCTTTAGAGTCTTAAGTCATTGTGGAATCGGACCAACATACCCACTGGTCATGTTGCTTGTTACAGTTACCACCAAATTTTGAGTCTTTTCCTTCTAAAAGGCATAGATTTATTAGGCATGGTACACACACATCCACTATTCAAATTTGTGATTTTACAAGGATGAGTATTGAACCTAGTATTCAAAATATTGGGATCCCTTTGACTCCCACACCCACTATAGTTAATGGAACCTCTTCAAATCCTACAACCACAATGGTTTTAGTGCCAGAGGAACCTACAATTACTATGGCTAAGCCTATAGTGAATGTTCAATCTCTTTCCTCAAACCCTTTTTGGTCTCTTAGTCACTCACCGAGATATAATGATCAGTCCATCCCTATGGCCTCTAGTCCTTTTCCCTATGGTATACTGAACTTTACTTTGTAGTTTTTGAGCGCCATCCCAGTTGTCGGAACTAATTATAGAATTGGGATTGGGGGCACTACACCTCCTTATAATCCATTTTCATTTGGTGGGTCTCAAATCCCTCAAACGACTCCTAATATGGGAGGCATTCCTGCTTTTAACCTCGCGTCTGATCCTCCTGCTTCTGGGTGGAACAACCAACCTGGAGGACAAGTGATTGCTCAAGTTCTGTCCAATACCCCTACCTCCCTGATGTCTATTCTGACCAATACATTTGGCATGATGAATCCACCTCTATCCTCCTTATTCTCACCTGGAGGAGGTCAATTTCATGCTTTGGGAAACCCCCAACTTAGATCCATTCTAGCTGGGGGAAATTTTTATAACCTCCAATAGAAAATTCCTATTGGAATGATGCCCAACCAAACTTTCATGAATCAGCCCAGAGGAGGGTCTTACAATAACAAATAGGGCCATGGTGCTTACCAGAACCCTGTATGGGCTACAGTTACTCAAGCATAATCTTTCCCGAGAGCTTGGGGTCAGATGCCGCAACCCCGTCTCCCTTTTCTAGCCACGCTTAATTTTATAGACTTGTCTAAGTTGATGAATGACCCTATGAGTCATGATCCTACATGGCCCCCTATCTCCACCAAGCTTCATTTAAACATTCCAAATTTCAAAGGTAAGAATGGTGAGGATCCTGGTGATCACGTTACTACCTTTCACCTAAGGTTCTCCTTGAATTCCCTTAATGATGATTCGATTCGATTAATATTATTTCAACGCACCCTCATTAGGGTCGCTGTGAAATGGTATATCAATCTACCTAGGGGGTCATAGGGGACCTTTAGTCAGATGGTATTGGTCTTCCTTAACCACTTCCAATTGTCAGTTCGTTATGATGCTGGCCTAGAAATTATACCGACTTTACGCCAGGACACTACCACTCATATCTCGGATCATATATAGGAGTGGCGTAGATGGAAGAGGTTGATTAAGACCCCCAAACCCCTAAACTTTCTTTTAGATCGGTTCCTTAAGTCTTTGTACCCTCCTATCTCAAAGGATGTTGCTACTGATGGGGTTACCACTGAGGAAGAAGACAGTTTTAAAGCCTATCAGTTAGATATGATATATGCTTAGTCTAGGATGTTATACCACATTCATCCAGATGCACCGCAATCAACTTATGACCCTAGACAAAATCTCAGACCTCATGCCGATGGAATTGTAGGTAACACCAATGTAAATTCCACAGACACGGTGATAATCCATTTGAAAGAGTTGTCTCTAAACCAATCTGTAGGAGGGCCAGTGATGCAGGAGCATCACATGAAGACAAAGTCTATGACCTAAGCCAAATAAATAGTTGGATGCGCGTAGGAAGAAAAGAGCATATTCTCATAAGGACCCATTTTAAATTTTGAAACAAAGTCATTAATGTAATAGTTAAGAGGAACATACTCTCACATTGTAAATAGATCATGAGAAATTTCTTTCATCTATAGAAAGTTAAGGCATTTGTGCATAGTTAATGGAAGTAGGTAGATTTAAATTCTAGATTAGACAGCTTTAGATCATAGGATGGAAAACAGATATAGACACCCTCATTCTTGCATCCTTAGAACATTAGCATAGGATAGAGAATATTAGAGAGCATTGTTGTATCATAAGCATAGAGCTGTAGAGAAGAACCCATGTACAAAATCTTTGAATTAATATATATGGAGCTTTGAATCAGATTCATGGTGTTATGATGTTTTCTATCTATACATGTTGAATGGTATGCTTATGATTGTTTATTCTCTCTGTTATGCATTAGATTTGATATTGTGTGAATGTCTGATTTCATGTTGAATGTTGAAGTTGAGAGAGGAAGTGAATGAGTTTCAATTGTTTCTCATCTTGAGTAAGAAGTTCCTGCAAGGAGTGTAGTGAAATGTCTACAAGGAGTGTGTTAACGAATGTTCAGAGTTTCATATCTGAAAAGCTCAGGAGGGATATCGTTGTTCTCATTCTAACAAAAGTGTAGGAGTAGTACAGAAAGTCGTGCAAGGAGTGTGCAGGTGTTAGAAGTCTTAGGACTTATCAACAAAAGGAGAGTTGAAGGACTGTTGTTGCAGAGAAGGTGCACAGAGTCGAGGAGATCAAATACCCAAAAGTATTTGATAGATTGCCGCAAGGAGTGTGTGCATAAATTCTTGTGGGAGTTGAAGTTACCAGAGGAAGCTCAGGAGGGTTGACACCTTTGAAGTATTCAAAGGAAGATGAAGGTTGAATTCATCTATAATAAGTAATGTTTAGAAGGAGGAACCTTGGTTCACTTCAAATAAGTTGTCGAAAAGGAGGAACGAGAGGTCAGAATTTCTTCCAGGAAACCTTCTGAAGTTGCGAGGACCATGGGATCAAGAGAAGATGAAAGGTGGATAGGGGAGGATGAACCCATCAACTGATATCAGGAATCAACATGGATCATTGATTATAATCTATCGTGAGCCATCAGATCATTTTGAGGTTCAGAAACCTCAGAGGACAGTGGCTTCGGGTCGAGAGTTTCAAACTCCCGATTCCCGAAAGTCCGAAATCATGCCAACCGTTGGATCAAAGGGAGGCTTATAGCCATTGATCCCATTGGAGGTACCATTTCAGAGATCGAGGATTCATAGGTTGGAGATTTGGGAGTCTTTCATTTGGATTCGCGAAGACACGAAGTCCAAAACCCTAATAAAGTGGCACAACTCGTGTGGAAGTCAAATTTTGGGTTGACTTATCGGATTTCGACATTTCGGCATTCATGGAGATGAGAGGCAAGGATCCTTTGTTCCAGGATTCCTGAAATCGTGAAACGTGATACGGAAAGAAAGAGGAGGATGTGGCGACATTTCGGGGATTTGTCATATCGAGTTTCAGCAGTTGAAAGGTGGGAAACTCTATGACAGGTATCACAAAGTTGCGAACCCTGAAGTCCCAAATTTAGAAAAGGGCACGACATTATTTTGGCCTAGTGGGATCTGAGTTGGTGCCTGGTGGTTTTCCACGCAGGCTCAATTCATAAGGAACTATGGATTGAAGTTGTTGAAGGTTCCGACAATGATCCAAATGGGCCACTTTGGCTCAGAGAGGGAGATTTGAATGATCTTGTGAGTGGATCTTGATCTACGGGTTGGGACCTGCATCAAGTTTGGTATCAGAGCCCAGAAAAAGTTCTTTGTTTTCTGTAGCAAAGGAAGGAATAATATTCCTCAGCCATGCCACCGAGAAGGAGAGATAGACAATTGCCTGATCCAGCAGTGGAAAGAGAAATGTGTGAGCTACGTGCTAGGCTCGATTCCATGGAGACAACACAGAGGAACACAATCAACACTGGGGATATCACTGAGGCTAACAGTGAAAATGAAGATGGACATGGAGAAGAAGTCATAGTGAAAGATGTTGTAGATGAATGCCTATTCAGGGTTGTTTCTAGGATAGGTGCCAGAGAAAAGATGGACATTCCAGTATATGAGGGAAACTTGGATGTTGAAGAGCTTCTAGACTATATTAGAGATCTGGATAAATACTTCAACTATGAGGATGTCGAGGAAGATAGGAAGGCCAAACATGTTGTCACAAGACTTAAAGGGCATAAAACATTATGGTGGGATGAACTGCAGGCTGATAGACGCTGCAAAGGCAAGCAGAAAATCAAGAGTTGGGATAGAATGGTTGTGAATATGAAAGCCAAATTCATACCCAAGGATTATCAAATCACTCTATTTCGAAGGATGCAAAACTTGAGACAAAAGCTGATGACAGTGAAAGAATGCACTGAAGAATTCTACAAACTAAACATCAAAGCAGGTCATCGGGAAAGCGATGATGAAAAGGTTGCGAGATACATGAATGGTCTAAAGTATGAAATGCAAGATGAGATGAGAATGATGATCATTCATATAGTAGAAGATTCCTATCATATGGCTCTGAAAGATGAAGAAAAGTTGAGCTAAAAGAAAGGTCAAAGAGGCCGAGGAAGAAGTCAAGCTAGAGGCAAACCAATTGCCTAAGACAAGAATCAGAGACCTCAAGAAGAGGGGAAGAAACCTAAAAATCAGTATGAGAGAGGAGGAATCTCACAGAGGGGAAAATATGCTGATAGGAATACTTTTCCTCGAACTAGAGGAAGAGGAAGAGGCAGAGGTGGAGAAATAAAATTCTTTACCTGCGGAAAAAATGGACACAAATCCTATGAATGTCCAGACAGAAAGAAAAAAGGTGGTGAAACTCACATTGCCGAAGCACAAGGATAGAATGTTGAGGTAGAAGATGCTGAGGGCGGAAGATCCTTGATGATGAGGAAATTTCTCTTGAAGCTAGAGAAAGAGGCAGAGAACCCAACCCAAAGGAATAGTCTCTTTCGGATTTCTTACAAGACCAAAGACAGGGTATGCAAAGTAATCATGGATAGTGGTAGCATAGACAATCTCGTTTCTACCGAGATGGTAGAAAATATGGAGCTGGAGACTATGGAACATCCAAGCCCATACAGAGTTTCGTGGCTACAAAAAGGACATCAGGTAAATGTCACTAAACAATGTTTAGTTGAATTTAAAATAGGAGGATATAAGGATGAAATATTATGTGATGTCATTTCCATGGATGTTTGTCATCTATTGTTGGGTAGACTGTGGCAATATCAAAGGAATGTAGTTCATGATGGGAGAAAGAACACATACACCCTGGAGAATAATGGGAGAACTCACATGTTGTTGCCAATTAAGGATAAAGAAGTCAAAATAGAGACGATCAACACTGTACTTCTCATGAGTGGGAAGGAACTTGTTAAGGAGGTTAAGAAGAATGAAGATACACAATTCATTGTGGTCAGGAAGCCTGAAATTGTTGTGACCAGTACAAGAGTGGATGATTTACCAGAGGAAATCCAACAGCTACTAGAAGAGTTTGCTGATATAGTAGTGGATGAACTACCTCGTTCGTTGCCACCTATCAGAAGTATAAGTCATCACATTGATCTTATACCTGGAGCTAGTTTACCAAACAAAGAAGCATACAGATTGACATTGCAGGAGAATGAAGAGGTCAAGAGACAAGTCCAAGACTTAATGGACAAAGGGTTGATTAGAGAGAGCTTGAGTCCATGTGTTGTTCCAACAGTGCTCAACCCAAAGAAAGATGGAGGCTGTAGGATGTGCACAGACTTAAGGGAAATAAATAATATTACCATTAGATATAGATTTCCTTTTCCAAGGATGGATAATTTGATGGATTGCTTGAGTGGAGAATTTTTTTTTCAAAGATTGATTTGAAAAGAGGGTATCGTCAAATTTCTATGAGAGAAGGTGATGAATGGAAAACAACATTCAAGACGAATGAAGGGTTGTATGAATGGCTTGTTATGTCATTTGGCTTAACAAGTGCACCTAGTACTTTCATGAGATTGATGAATGAATTCTTGAAGGATTTCATAGGAAACTTTGTCATTGTATATCTTGATGATATATTGATTTTCAGCAAAACTGAAGTAGATCACTTAAAGCATTTAGCTACAGTAATGAGGAGATTGCAGCAAGAGAAGTTGTTGATAAATGTGAAGAAATCATATTTTATGAGGACATAACTCATTTATTTGGGTTTTTTTATCTCTGGAAATGAGTTAAAGATGGATCCGGAAAAGGTGGATGCAATTAAGAATTGGCCATCGCCAAAAAGTATATTTGAGGTTCAAAGCTTCCATGGATTAGCTAGTTTCTACAGGAAATTCATCCAAAATTTCAATGGGATTAGCGCACCGATGATGGACACGATGAAGAAAAGGCACAAATATTTTCATTGGATAGAGGAAGCAGAGAAGAGTTTCAACTTGCCGAAGAAAAAGATTAATGAACATCCAATTCTGGCATTGCCATATTTCAGTAAAACATTTCAGGTCAAGTGTGACGCGAGTGGATTTGCAATTGGAGCAGTCTTGAGCCAAGATGATAGACTGATCACATACTTCAGTGAGAAACTGAATGAAGCGAAGGTTAAATACTCCACATATGAGAAAGAATTTTATGCATTCATACAAGCGCTGAAGAAATGGAGGCATTATTTGGTTCCTAAAGAGTTTGTTTTTTACAGTGACAATCATGCTTTACAATTTGTGTATCAACAGGAGAAGTTGAACTAGAAGCATGCTAAATGGGTTGAATACATGCAGAATTTTACTTTTGTAATTAAACATATTTTTGGTATTGCTAACAAAGTTCTTGATGTTTTGAGCAGGAAATGTTTTCTTATGCAGGAATTTAGAGTCAAAACTTTGGGTTTTGATAACCTCAAAGAAATGTACAAGGATGATCCAGAATTTAAAGAGGTGTATGAGGCATTTGAGAATCCAATTCTCAGGAACAAAAGCTAGTGGACTAAATATATGATCCAGGATGGATTGTTATTCAAGGGCAATCCGTTATGAATTCCAAAATGATCCATGAGGGAGAATATGTTGAAAGAAAAACACAATGGAGGATTGGCTAGACACTTCGGTCATGATAAGACATTCTCAAAATTGAATGGCTCATATTTTTGGTCAGGAATGAGGACAGATGTCAAAATATTTGTGGAAAAATGTAGAATTTGTCAGCACACAAAAGGGAAAAGGCAGAACACAGGGTTATACCAACCATTACCCATACCTGAGAGGCTGTGGGATGCCGTGAGCATGGATTTTGTATTGGGACTGCTAAGTATGCAAAGAGGTTGCGATTCAATATTTGTGGTAGTCGATAGATTTTCAAAGATGGCACATTTCATACCATGCTAGAAAACCAGCGGCGCAACACATATTGCGAACCTGTTTTTCAAAGAAGTTGTCAGACTTTAGGGCTTGCCAAGGAGTATTGTGTCTGATCAGGATAAGAAGTTCGTGGGACATTTCTGGAGGAATTTATGGAAGAATCTAGGTTCAAATTTGTTATTTAGCTCAGCTTATCATCCTCGGATGGATGGGAAAATAGAAGTTGTAAATAGAAGCTTGGGAGATTTACTGAGAAGCCTAGTGACTGAACACCACAGTCAGTGGGATCATATTCTTCCATAGGTGGAATTTTCTTATAATGATTTGATCAATAGAAGCACAAGGTAGAGTCCATTCCAAATTGTATATGGAATGAATCCAAGGGGATTTTCTGAATTGAAAGATTCAAAACAGAATGAAACTAGAAGTGCTAGTGTAGATAATTTTGCAGAAGCAATGAAGGAGCTTCACAGCCAAGTCAAGGAACGATTGCAAAGTTCAAACCAGGAATACAAACGTAGAGAAGATCAACACAGGCTAGAAATTCAATTTGAAATTGGTGATCTAATTCTTTCACACCTGAGGAAGGAGAAGTTCCCAAGGGGGACATATAACAAACTGAAAATGAAAAAGATTGGACCATGCAGGCTCATGAAGAAATTTGGGGCAAATTCATATGAGATCGAATTACCCGATGGGATCAAAATTTCACTGATATTCAACATATTAGATTTTTACCCTTACAGAGCTAAAGAACTAGGAGCAGACAGTGAATAGACAAAGGTTCAATGGATAAAACAAATACCTGTAGTTGAAAAGCCACAGATGGAAAGTATACTTGAGAAGAGAATCAGTAAGAGGACCAGGAGGAAAGAGTATTTTGAATACTTAGTCAAGTGGAAGGGACATCCAATTGAAGATGCCAGCTAGGAAGATGAAGCAGAAATTCAAAAGCATGGGCAGATCGTGCAAGAACTCATGAACATGAGTTCATGAAAATTTTCAAGCGAGGGAGTATGATGCAAGGGCATCACATAAAGCCAAAGTCCGTGACCTAAGCCAAAGAAATAGTTGGATGCATGAAGGAAGAAAAGAGCATGTTCTCATAAGGACCCGTTTTGAATTTTGAAACAAAGTCATTAATGTAATAGTTAAGAGGAAAGTACTCACACGTTGTAAACAAATCATGAACAATTTCTCTCAACTATAGAAAGTTAAGGCATTTATGCATAGTTAATGGAAGTAGGTAGATTTAAATTCTAGATTAGACAGCTTTAGAGCATAGGAGGGAAAATGGATATAGACACCCTCATTCTTGTATCCTTAGAACATTAGCACAGGATAGAGAAGATTAGAGAGCATTGTTGTATCATAAGCATAGCATTGTAGCAGAGAGCTGTAGAGAAGAACCCATGTACAAAAGCTTTGAATTAATATATATGCAGCTTTGAATCAGATTCATGGTGTTATGATGTTTTTTGTGTATACATGTTGAATGGTATGCTTATGATTGTTTATTCTCTCTGTTATGCATTAGCTTTGATATTGTGCGAATGTATGATTTCATGTTGAATGTTGAAGTTGAGAGAGGAAGTGAATGAGTTTCAATTGTTTCTCATCCTGAGTAAGAAGTTCCTACAAGGAGTGCATTGAAACGTCCACAAGGAGTGGATTGACAAAGGTTCAAAGTTTCATCTCTGAAAAGATTAGGAGGGATACTGTTGTTCTCATTCTAACAGAAGTGCAGGAGTAGTACAAGAAGCCATGCAAGGAGTGCACAGGCATTAGAAGTCTTAGGACTTATCAACAAAAGATGAGTTGAAGGACTGTTGTTGCAGAGAAGGTGCACAGAGTCGAGGAGATCAAATACCCATAAGTATTTGATAGATTGCCGCAAGGAGTGCGTGCAAAAATTCTTGTGGGACTTGAAGTTATCGGAGGAAGCTCAGAAGGGTTGACACCTTTGAAGTATTCAAAGGAAGATGAAGGTCAAAGTCATCCAGCAGAAATAAAGTTTAGAAGGAGGAACCTTGGTTCACTTCAAAGAAGTCATCGAAAAGGAGGAACGAGAGGTCAGAATTTCTTCCAGGAAACCTTCCGAAGTCGCGTGGACCATGGGATACAGAGAAGATGAAAGGTGGATAGGGGAAGATGAACCCATAAACTAATATCAGGAATCAACAGGGATCGTTGATCGTAATATGTCGTGAACCGTCAGATCATTTCGAGGTTCAGGAACCTGAGAGGACAATGGCTTGGGGTCGAGAGTTTCGAACTCCCGATTCCTAGAAGTCGAAAATCACGCTGACCGTTGGATCGAAGGGAGGCTTATAGCCATTGATCACATTGGAGGTTCCATTTCGGATATTGGGGATTCATAGGTTGGAGAGTTGGGAGTCTTGCGTTTGGATTCATGAAGATGCGAAGTCCAAAACCCTAATAAAGTGGCATGACCCATGTGGAAGTCAACTTTTTGGTTGACTTATCAAATTTCAGCATTTAGGCATTCACAGAGACAAGAAGCAGGGATCCTTTGTTCCAGGATTCCTGAAATCATGAAACGTGATACGAAGAGCAAGAGGAGGATGTGGTGACATTTTGAGGATTTTGTTGGCAATTTCAGTTAACAGAAAGAAAATTAGCGTATACTTGTCATTGATGGCAAGTACAGTTGTGGATGCGCAATTATCGGGAGGAGAAGAGTCAGTGACCATAGGATCTTATTCAAATTTCCCGAAAGAATAAAATCCATCATATCTACAGAAGTTGCAATGGAGATAAGCCATCGAAGGTTCGGGGATCGGGATTTCATAACGCAAAAATCACTTGACATTGAAAACCCCGAAATCGCGATTTGATCGCAACCGTTAATCAAGCAGGGATCTGGACCGTTTATTCGTATGGACGCGTGGCAGCCTGGAGGCTCCATCGGAGAATCGACGATCGAGAGTTTGAAATATCCAAATCACTTGACATTGAAAACCCCGAAATCGCGATATGCGATTTCGCGATTTGATCGCAACCCTTAATCAAGCAGGGATCTGGACCGTTTATTCGTATGGACACGTGGCAGCCAGGAGGCTTCATCGGAGTTTTAGGGATCGGGATTTCATAAGTAAAAGTTCACTCTACAATGAAATCCCCGATTCCGCGATATGCGAAATCCCGACAGAATCTGAACCGTCAGATCAACATCGAATCGACCCACGTCAACAGACCACGTCAGCTAAGCGACACGTGGCACAACCAGGTAGTGACAAGTGTCAGACAGATTCAACACTTCAGACACATACATGTAATGAATCAGAGTGACACGTGGCAGTGTTTCATACGTGTCGAATC
>ML844875.1:0-17960 GCA_009831015.1 Picea engelmannii | reverse complement strand
GTTCATATGTTGTATGTTGCTTGATGACACATGAAGAAATATTAATAATTGTTAAGAAGGTGTAAAATTGTTTAAGCTTATAAACAACTGATTCACCCCCCCCTCTCAGTTGTTTTAGTATTTCCAATAGATTCGTCATATCGGGTTTCGACAGTTGAAACATGGGAAGCTCGATGACAAGTATCATGAAATCGCAAACCCCAAAGTCCCGAATTTAGAAAAGGGCACGACGTTATTTTCTAGTGGGATCTGAGTTAGTGCTTGGTGGTTGTCCACGCAGGATCAATTCATAAGGACCCGTGGATTGAAGTTCTTGACGGTTCCGATAGGGATCCAAATGTGCTACTTCGACTCAGAGATGGAGACTTGAATGATCCTATGAGCAGATCTTGATCTGTGGGTTGGGACCTGCATCAAGTTTGGTATGAGAGCCCAAAAAAAGTTCTTTGTTTTTTGTAGCAAAGGAAGGAAGAATATTCCTCAGCCATGCCACTGAGAAGGAGAGATAGACCAATGCTTGATCCAACAGTGGAAAGGGAAATGCGTGAGCTACGTGCCAGGCTTGATGCCATGGAGACAGCCCAGAGGCACACAGTTGACACTGGGGATATCAGTGAGGCTGACAGTGAAAATGAAGCTGGACATGGAGAAGAAGTTGTAGTCAAAGATGTTGTAGATGAATGCCTATTCAGGGTTGTTGCTAGGATAGGTGCCAGAGAAAATATGGACATTCCAGTATACGAGGGAAACTTGGATGTTGAAGAGATTCTAGACTAGATTAGAGCTCTAGATAAATACTTCAACTATGAGTATGTTGAGGAAGATAGGAAGTTCAAACATGCTGTCACAAGACTTCAAGGGAATGCAACATTATGGTGGGATGAACTGCAGGCTGACAAACGCTGCAAAGGAAAGCAAAAAATCAAGAGTTGGGATAGAATGGTTGCGAAGATGAAAGCCAAACTCATACCCAAGGATTATCAAATCACTCTGTTTCGAAGGATACAGAACTTGAGATAGAAGCTGATGACAGTGAAAGAATACATTGAAGAATTCTACAAACTAAACATCAGAGCAGGTCATCGGGAAAGCAATGATAAAAAGGTTGTTAGATACATGAATGGTATAAAGTATGATATCCAATATGAGATGAGTATGATGATCATTCGGACAATAGAAGTTTCTTATTGGATGGATCTGAAAGCTGAAGAAAAGATGAGCCGAAAGCAAGGTCAAAGAGGTCGAGGAAGAAGTCAAGCTAGAGGCAAACCAATTGCCCAAAACATGAATCAGAGACCTCAAGAATAGGGGAAGAAACCTCAAACTTAGTATGAGAGAGGAGGAAGCTCACATAGGTGATAGTATATTGATAGGAATACTTTTCCTCGAATCAAAGGAAGAGGAAGAGGCAGAGGTGGAGAAATAAAATGCTTTACCTGCAGAAAAAATGGACACAAATCCTATGAATGTCCAGACAGAAAGAAAGAGGGTGGTGAAACTCACATTGTCGAAGCACAAGGATGGAATGTTGAGGCAGAAGATGTTGAGGGCGGAAGATCCTTGATGATGAGGAAAGTTCTCTTGAAGCTAGAGAAAGAGGCAGAGAACCCAACCCAAAAGAACAGTCTGTTTTGGACTGCTTGCAAGACCAAAGACAGGGTATGAAAAGTAATCATGGAAAGTGGTAGCACAAACAATCTGGTTTCTACAGAGATGGTGTAAAATATGTAGCTGGAGACTATGGAACATCCAAGCCCATACAAAGTTTCATGGCTACAAAAAGGACATCAAGGAAATGTCACTAAACAATGTTTAGTTGAATTTAAAATAGGACGATATAAGGATGAAATATTATGTGATGTCATTCCCATGGATGTTTGTCATCTATTGTTGGGTAGACCATGGCAATATCATAGGAATGTAGTTCATGATGGGAAAAAGAACACATACACCCTGGAGAAGAATGGGAGAACTCACATGTTGTTGCCAATTAAGGATAAAGAAGTCAAAACAGAGATGAGCAACACTGTACTTCTCATGAGTGGGAAGGAACTTCTTAAGGAGGTTAAGAAGAAGGAAGATACACAATTCATTGTGGTCAGGAAGCCTAAAATTTTTGTGACCAGTACAAGAGTGGATGATTTACCAGAGGAAATCCAGTAGCTACTGGAAGAGTTTGTTGATATAATAGTGGACGAACTACCTCGTTCGTTTCCACCTATCAGAAGTATAAGTCATCACATTGATCTTATACCTAAAGCTAGTTTACCAAACAAAGTAGCGTACACATTGACACCGCAAGAGAATGAAGAGGTCAAGAGACAAGTCCAGGACTTAATGGACAAAGCGTTGATTAGAGAGAGCTTGAGTTCATGCATTGTTCCAATACTGCTCAGCCCAAAGAAAGATGGAGGCTAGAGGATGTGTACAGACTCAAGGGAAATCAATAAGATTACCATCAGATATAAATTTCCTTTGCCAAGGATGGATGATTTGATGGATTTCTTGAGTGGGGAATTTTTTTTTTCAAAGATTGATTTGAAAAGCGGGTATCATCAAATTCGTATGAGAGAAGGTGATGAATGGAAAACAACATTCAAGATGAATGAAAGGTTGTATGAATGGATTGTTATGCCATTTGGCTTAACAAATGTGCCTAGTACTTTCATGAGATTGATGAATGAAGTCTTGAAGGATTTCATAGGAAACTTTGTCATTGTATATCTTGATGATATATTAATTTTCAGCAGAACTGAAGCAGAGCACTTAAATCATTTAGCTACAGTAATGAGGGGATTGCAGCAAGAGAAGTTGCTTATAAATGGGAAGAAATCATCATTTATGAGGACATAACTCATTTATTCATGTTTTGTTATCTCTGAAAATGAGTTAAAGATGGATCCAGAAAAGGTGGATGCAATTAAGAATTGACCATCGCCAAAAAGTATATTTGAGGTTCGAAGCTTCCATGGATTAGCTAGTTTCTACAGGAAATTCATCCAAAATTTCAGTGGGATTAGCACACCGACGATGGACAAGGTGAAGAAAAAGCACAAAGATTTTCATTGGACAGAGGAAGCAGAGAATAGTTTCAACTTGCTAAAGAAAAAGATTACTGAACAGTCAATTCTGGCGTTGCCAGATTTCAGTAAAACATTTCAGGTCAAGTGTGACGTGAGTGGATTTGAAATTGGAGCAGTCTTGAGCCAAAATGATAGATCGATCGCATAATTTAGTGAGAAACTAAATGAAGCGAAGGTTAAATACTCCACATATGACAAAGAATTTTATGCAATCATACAAGCGTTGAAGAAATGGAGGCATTATTTGGTTCCTAAAGAGTTTGTTTTGTACAGTGACAATCATGCTTTACAATTCATGACTCAACAGGAGAAGTTGAACCAGAAGCATGCTAAATGGGTTGAATACATGCAAAATTTTACTTTTGTAACTAAACATATTTCTGGTACTGCTAACAAAGTTCTTGATGCTTTGAGCAGGAAATGTTTTCTTATGCAGGAATTTAGAGTCAAAACTTTCGGTTTTGATAACCTCAAAGAAATGTACAAGGATGATCCAGACTTTAAAGAGGCGTACGAGGCATATAAGAATCCAATTCTCAGGAATAGAATCCAGTGGATCGAATATATGATCCAAGATGGATTGTTATTCAGGGGAAATCAGTTATGTATTCCAAAATGCTCCATGAGGGAGAATCTGTTGAAAGAAAAACATAGTGGAGGATTGGTCGGACACTTCGGTCATGATAGGACATTATCAAAATTGAATGGCTCCTATTTTTGGCCAGGAATGAGGACATATGTCAAAATATTTGTGGACAAATGTAGAATTTGTATGCACACAAAAGGGAAAAGGCAGAACACAGGGTTATATCGGCCATTACCCATACCTGAGAGGTCATCGAATGCCGTAAGAATGGATTTTGTATTGGGAGTACCAAGGACACAAAGAGGTTGCGATTCAATCTTTGTGGTAGTCGATAAATTTTCAAAGATGGCACATTTCATACCATGCTAGAAAACCAGCGACGCAACACATATTGTGAACTTGTTTTTCAAAGAAGTTGCCAGACTTCATGGCTTGCTAAGGAGTATTGTGTTTGATCGGGATACCAAGTTCGTGGTACATTTTTGGAGGAATTTATGGAAGAATCTGGGGACAAATTTTTCATTTATCTCAGCTTATCATCCTCATACGGATGGGCAAATAGAAGTTGTAAATAGAAGCTTGGGAGATTTACTGAGAAGCCTAATGACTGAACACCACAGTCAGTGGGATCATATTCTGCCATAGGTGGAATTTTATTATAATGATTCGATCAATAGAAGCACAAGGCAGATTCCATTCCAAATTGTATATGGAATGCAGCTAAGGGGAGTTTCTGAATTGAAAGATTCAGAATAGAATAAAACTAGAAGTGCTAGTGCAAAGAATTTTGTAGAAGTAATGAAGGAGCTTCACATCCAAGTCAAGGAGTGATTGCAAAGTTCAAACCAAGAATACAAGCACATATTAGATCAAGAACTTCAATTTGAAGTTGGTGATCTAATTCTTGCACACCTGAGGAAGGAGAGGTTCCCAAGGGGGACATATAACAAACTAAAAATGAAAAAGATTGAACCATGCAGCGTCATGAATAAATTTGGGGAAAATGCATATGAGATCGAATTACCTGATGGGATCAGAATTTCACCGATATTCAACATCTCAGATTTGTACCCTTATAGAGTTGAAGAAGCAGGAGCAGACAGTGAACATATAAAGGTTCAATGGATAAAACGAATACTTGTAGCTGAAAAGACACAGATGGAAAGTATACTTGATAAGAGAATAAGCAAGAGGAATAGGAGGAAAGAGTATTTTGAATACTTGGTCAAGTGGAAGGGATATCCAGTTGAAGATGCCAGCTGGGAAGATGAAGAAAAAATTCAGAAGCATTGGCAGACCGTGCAAGAACTCATGAACAGGAGTTCATGAAAATTTTCAAGCGAGGGAGTATGATGCAGGAGCATCACATAAAGCCAAATTCCACGACCTAAGCCAAAGAAATAGTTGGATGCGTGAAGGAAGAAAAGAGCACGTTCTCATAAGGACCCATTTTGAATTTTGAAACAAAGTCACTAATGTAATAGTTAAGAGGAACGTACTCACACATTGTAAATAGATCATGAGCAATTTCTCTCATCTGTAGAAAGTTAAGGCATTTATGCATATTTAATGGAAGTAGGTAGATTTAAATTCTAGATTAGAGAGCTTTAGATCATAGGAGGGAAAATGGATATAGACACCCTCATTATTGTATCCTTAGAACATTAGAACAGGATAGAGAAGATTATAGAGCATTGTTGTATCATAAGCATAGAGCTGTAGCAGAGAGCTGTAGAGAAGAACCCATGTACATAAGCTTTGAATTAATATATATGGAGCTTTGAATCAAATTCATGGTGTTATGATGTTTTCTGTGTATACATGTTGAATGGTATGCTTATGATTGTTTATTCTCTTTGTTATGCATTAGCTTTGATATTATGTGAATGTATGATTTCATGTTGAATTTTGAAGTTGAGATAGGAAGTGAATGAGTTTCAATTGTTTCTCATCCTGAGTAAGAATTTCCTGCAAGGAGTGGAGTGAAATGTTTGGAAGGAGTGCATTGACGAAGGTTCAGAGTTTCATCTCTGAAAAGATCAAGAGGGATACCATTGTTCTCATTCTAGCAGAAGTGTAGGAGTAGTACAGGAAGTCATGCAAGGAGTGCGCAGGTGTTAGAAGTCTTAGGAATTATCAACAAAAGGAGAGTTGAAGGACTGTTGTTGCAGAGAAGGTGCATAGAGTCGAGGAGATCAAATACCCAGAAGTATTTGATAGATTGCCACAAGGAGTGCGTGAAAAGATTATTATGGGACTTGAAGTTACCGGAGGAAGCTCAGGAGGGTTGACACCTTTGAAGTATTCAAAGGAAGATGAAGGTCGAATCCATCCAATAGAAGTAAGTTTTAGAAGGAGGAACCTTGGTTCACTTCAAAGAAGTCGTCGAAAAGGAGGAATGAGAGGTCACAATTTCTTCTAGGAAAATTTCTGAAGTTGCGAGGACTGTGGGATCCAGAGAAGATGCAAGGTGGATAGGTGAGGACGAACCCATCAACTGATATCAGGAATCAATGTGGATCATTGATCGTAATATTTCATGAGCTGTCAGATCATTTCGAGGTTCGGGAACCTGAGAGGACAGTGGCTTGGGGTCGAGAGTTTTGAACTCCCGATTCCTGGAAGTCCAAAATCACGCCAACCGTTGGATCAAAGGGAGGCTTATAGCCATTGATCCTTTTGGAGGTACCATTTCAGAGATCGGGGATACGTTGGAGAGTTGGGAGAATTGCATTTGGATTTGCGAAGACGCAAAGTCCGAAACCCCGATAAAGTGACACAACCCATGTGGAAGTCAACTTTTGGGTTGACTTATTGGATTTCGACATTTCGACATTCGCGGAGATGAGAGGCAGGGATCCTTTTTTCCAGGATTCCAAAAATTGTGAAATGCGATACGACGAGAAAGAGGAGGATGTGGCGACATTTCAAGGATTTGTCATATCGGGTTTCGACAGTTGAAAGGTGGGAAACTCGATGACAGGTATCGCGAAGTCACGAACCCCGAAGTCCCAACTTTAGAAAAGGGCATGACGTTATTTGGGCCTAATGGGATCTGAGCTGGAGCCTGGTGGTTGTCCACATAGGCTCAATTCATAAGGACCTATGGATTGAAGTTCTTGAAGGTGCCGACAGGGATCCAAATGGGCCACTTTGGCTTAGAGAGGGAGATTTGAATGATCTTGTGAGTGGATCTCGATCTGTGGGTTGGGACCTAGGTCAACCAGCTTAGTCTGTGTCTTCCAACCCCACTCAGTTGGTATATGTGCACTCCATGCAATCGTCGGCAAACCCAAATGGTAACCAGAAACCAGGCGGGAATAAGAAGAGAGGACGTAATAATCGTAAGAGTGGGAAAATATTAAATCCAAGGACAATGGTAATAATGAGAAGATGAATAATAATGTTGGAGAGGGAAAACAAGAAATACGTAAGGTGAAGTTTCCCTATAAGCTTTGCACAGATGATCACCTTACCCATTTATGCCCCAAACTTGTGGAAGCTGCAAGGATATTATCTCTACCACTCGTTGTGCTGACGAATCCATTTCCACATAACCAACACATGGCCTCGAGCTCCTCAAATTCCACAAATGTGGTTGGTGGGAGTCAAAACTCATCGTTGCAAGATGGCGACCATTTTTGTATCAATATGGTCGATGCGAATGTTAATGTAGCCACTCAATCTTGATATTATATCTCTTCACAAGCTATTCCTAGTCTAGAATCTCCTCCTCCTCCTTCGAAGATGAATTCACATATTGAAAAACTAGAGCCACCACCTCATATTTTGAAAGGAGTTCATAAGGGCTCTACCCACAATCCAAATGTTAGAGCCGCCCATAACTACTCTATTGTTGAGGACTTGGGTCAAACTCCTTGTGCGATGTCGGCTTTGGAGGTACTACAGATGTGTCCTTCATAGAGGAATTCCTTACTATATGCTTTAGGATCTCTAGAACCTAGTGGCTCAAAATTTATCAATTTTGATGTCACACACATGAAGCCTCACTTACCATACCATGTGGATTTCCAAATCCATGTGGATTACTCAAAGTATACCATCAAGCGTGCAGTTTTTTATGAAGGCGTTACTATGTGTGTGATGTCCTTGATCTGTTGGAAAGATCTCGATTCTCCGACTCTTTGTCATCGAACATGTTGAATGCTTTTGATAGTCATTCCTTTTTCCCTCATGATATTCTTCCTTCCTTTCTGGTCCAGTTAGGTGGGAAGATGGTAGAGGTGGAGATAGAGGTAGTTGATGTGCCTCTAGATTATAACCTGCTCCTCAGACTTAATTGGACCTATGTTGTGGTCATTGTCATATCGTCCATCTTCCGTACTATTTGTCTTCCTCATGAAGAGAATATTGTGACAATCGACCAGTTATCCTTTGCGTACTCTAGTCCTAATGCATCTATTGGACTGTAGATCCCTGTGATCGACAATTATCAGTTAGAAAATGAGAATATCGATGTCTAGATGTATTCTTACCTTATGGGTACTTTCGAATTCATGGCACCGAGTCACCACGTTTACGTCATGTCAAGTAGGCCCATTTCAACAGGGATGTCTATTCCTTTCTGCACTTTATATTTTAGTGATTCGTGGACCCTACCTTCCTTGAATTCATCTTGTGAAGGTCAACTGCATGTTGGAATGGCCATGCCACTATTGGAAACAAAGACTGCGTATCAAGTTGTTCTTGACTCTTTTGTTGATTCTGATCCTATTACTTCACCAATGGATGAGGAGGATCCCATTCTTAGGCCCATGTGAGCCACTTCGTTGTCTTGTTCATGTGACTGCCTCGATGAGAATTTTCCTTTGGACAAAGCTATCATCAAAGACATGAATGGTTCTTCCAAACTTTGGGATGATATGCACCAACACTCTTATTTTCTCCCAGATCTTGAAAGAATCGAACATGATGAATTTCGATCTACTTTGAGTGAGATAGTTAGTCACATCGTAGTTCCACTTTATACTCATGGCATTTATGCCGAAGGAAATATGGCGAGTATTTCTCCTATCGTCACGATCGATATCTCTCGTACCCATGGAAAGGTTGAAAATGTAAATATCGATGTCAATTGTTCGCCAGAAGAAATCCTGATCTACACCAAACTCTTCAAGTAATTTCGAGATGTATTTTCTTGTTCATATGAAGAGATGCCATGAATCGATGCTTATATTTTCTAACATGATATTTGAACTTATCCAGATGTTAAACCTATTCGACAATGTCTTAGAGTTGTCAATCCCCAGAAGGCCCCTGATATTAAGGCAGAGGTGGAGAAGTTACTTAATGTTGGCTTCATCTACCCAGTTCCCTTGGCTGAATGGGTATCCAACCCCATTTCGGTGAATACAAAGCAAGGAACTATCCATGTATGTATGGACTTTCGTGACCTGAACAAGGCTTTTCCTAAAGACAACTTCCCAACAACTTTCATCAATCATATTCTCAATGAGTGTGCGGGAAGCGAAATATTTTCTTTTATGGATGGATTTTCAGGATATAATCAAATTCAAATTAAACTTGAGGATCAACAAAAGACGACATTTATTTGTCCTTGGGGTAATTTCGCATACCGGAAAATGCCTTTTAGCCTTAAAAATATCGGAAAAACCTTTCAACATGCCATGACCTTCACTTTTCATGATCTTAAGCACATAGTCGGAGCTTACCTTGATGATCTTATTGCTCACTCTCGCAAGAGAGCGGATCATGCTATGCACCTTCCTCTTGTTTTTGAAAGATGTAGTTACTATAGAATTTAGTTGAACCCTCACAAGTTCATCTTTTACATTAGATTCGATCATATTTTGGGATTTCTAGTTTCTGAGACCAGGATCATGGTAGATCCACTAAGAGTTGAGGCAATACTAGTGCAGACCCCCGACCCTCATGTTATAAAAATAGAAACGCGGAGCAATAAAATAAAACAAATGCAAAAACAAAACACAAAAGACAAACAATACAAGACAAACACAGATTTACGTGGTTCACCTAGTGTGGGCTACGTCCACCAGAGAAATTGATAGGTCCTTCCTTTATTATTATCCAACAATTGAAGGGATACAACCTACAACAAAACCTGTTGTAACTTCCTCTTCTTTCTCTCACAGTCTCCTCTCCTAGAATACAATATTCATCATCATCCATAGCCGCAATACATTTCCCTCATAAAAGAGGGTTGCCTTCTAGGGAGAAAACCCTAACATAATCTCTATCGTTAGATCTGCGACCTTATAACGAATGGTCCAGATTTACAATGAAATTACAATATACTTTTACAAGGCAATTTTTGCTTCGGGGGCTTCGCCCTCGAACCCCCACTTGCCCCTAGATCCCTAGCCGGGGGGGTAGCCCCCCCGGACCCCGCAGAGGGGGTACCCCCCCTCTGCACTCCCCCACATGGAAGAGTGTACATACTTTTGGGGTGTAAGTACTTCATGGGGTATAAACATGGATGAAAGCAAGGACCTTTGAATCAAGAAGATAATCAGGCTCCACAACCAACACCTCAGGCTGAGATCCACACAAGATCATTCTTCTTTGAATCCGCAGAACTGAAATAGTTCTTTTGGGCCTTCACTAGAACCCCACGAATCCAATCCACAGGTCCTTCCATGAAAACTTTCCCTATGCAACTTAATGTCAGGCATGAGCCTTACACCTCTATACGACCACACCCGGGTCTTAGCACAAGTGCTCTTCATGACTCACAATCTCATGAGTTCGTGAGTCGAAGACCCTCGACTCCTCTTTTCCAAACCTTCGATACCAGAGATAACAACACAGGTATGGCTCCCTCCTCGCTAGCACCTCTACAAGCGACCGCTGGCTAGGGCCTAACTTTAGCTCCCCTCACAACTCGCGACTTCGTGAGTTGGAGTGTTGAGCCCTCGTGCTCCTCCTTTACAAAACCTCAAAGCATGATAAGTCAACGATGGGTTGACCCCTTCCTAGGAAACGTTTTTACACCACCTGTCACCTGCTTCCACTTTTCTTGGGCGCTTGTTGCTATGCCACCTGTCAACCACATGGCCCCCACCAAATGGATGTGTCACATTTTTCACATGAGCCCTCGTCGCTCAACACTTCATGACTTTTGTAGTCAAAATGAAACTCTCTCAACCCCTGATACATGATACCATGTGGAGGTTATGATCCAATGGTTCTTCCATAGCTTGGATCCAACAGTCTATATCTCCTTCCCTGCTCTTCGCAACTCAGCACTTCATGAAAACTAAGAATTTGGTCTGGCCCTCCAATCTCACGAACCTCGAATTCACGAAATGATCCAACGGCTTACGCAAAGCACGATCAACAGTTCACGTTGATCCTGGATCCTAAGGTGATGGGTTCATCCACCTCTAACCACCTTGCAACTCTCCTTTGATCCTACGGTTCTCACGATTTCACGAGTTCTCCATAGAGAATTCTGACCATCTGCTTCTGCTTCTCAAGGACTTTTGGCCAATGCTTTGGAACCCTCCTTCTGTTGTCTGGACGTAACTTCGATAATCCAGATCCAACCTTCTGTCGTTGATTCAACGGTTGTTGTAGCTCCCTCCCAAGCTTTCTCACTTCCTTCCGGACTTGGAATAATTTCAAGGTTTCAAAGGCCTCGGCCTTTGCTTCCTCTATGATCTCGATCTAACTTTGATGAACTTGCCTGCATTCTAGGAATGTTGTCCCTTCAGAGCTTCATCCACTAAACCTTCAAAAGGTTTCTCGACTTCCTACCCCTCTTTTGTTGTTACTCTGTGCTCAACAACACTATCCTTCCTGAGCTTCAGAACTTGAACCTCTAAGGAACTCAACCCCTTTCTCTCCTTTCAAAGGGGAATTTGGTGCCCTCTTGGCAACCTCCTGCTCAAGAACTCCCTGCTGAACGAACAAAGTATTCAACAACTCTGTGAGTGTCTTTCTCCTCGACACTTCTCCTTCCTCTAAACTCATAATAGAGTTCTTCTGTGTACTCTATGCACTTGCTCAATGCCCTCCTGGAAGAGCTTCCACAAAACCCTCAATGATTTTGTTATCTCTGTGCCTTCCTCTGCATAGTCTTACCTCCAAGGTGTTCAACAACCTTGAGGCCTCCTCCTTGAGTCAATGACTTCCTCTGGTGTGCCCTCCTAGCATAACTATGTCCAAATTCTATAGAATTCAGAAGTGCACTCTATGCATTGGCTTACAGAACCCGCAGTGTTATTTCATGCAACCTCTTGCATGAAGCCACAAAGAACTAGACCTGGAATCAAAGAACCCAACAAAAAACAACTTATGTCTATAACCTGCAAATGCAAACTAACACACATCTACAGTATATCATAAATGCATAAAGACATTCATCAACAACCACAGAATAACATGCAGGAAAAACTGCTCTGTTTGTGTTAATCAAGAATGCCCGATTACAATGTGTTCGATCTTGGACTGTAACATAGTCTCGACTCTCCTCTCCTATCCAACCTATTCTTTTTTCTCTGCCGTTATACCTAACTGAAAACAAAAGAAGATTTTTTTACAAAAGGGGGCTCCTCGAGCACTTCCCTCCATCTCACCAAATCTCATTAATTAGAATTAATTACATTGAATGGGCCATCTAATCTGAATTGGATCTAGATCCCCATCAAATTGTTAGCCATTAAAGGAAACACTAACTATAGCCTACTCAAAGGCATGACTTGGCTCTTTGGCCTTATAATCATTTAATTACATTTTCAAAATTTGAAAAACGAGAGGGTTGTGCCTCTCTCCTTCCATTGAATGCACGCTTGATGTGTTGGCTAACTGGCACTTAGCTGGCTTGGAGCGATGCTCCTACATCATACTCCTCTGCTGCAAAAATCATGATCTCCTGCTCATGAGCTTCCCAACACCGTTGTTGAAATCCACCTGGATCCCAAACAGTTCTCTGGAGCTGTCCATCTTCTCCACTGCTTCGTTGCTACTGTTGTTGTTTCCCTTCTGCTATGGTAGTTTCTCCTCTGCTCGGCTCCTCCTCACTTGCAATTTCTGCTGCTGACCTTAACATTAGCCTTCTGATCTCCTCAATTATCTCATCCAGCTGTTCCCATGGCTGGCTCTCCTTTTGCAGCCTGCTCCACTACACTTCTTTCCTACAAACAGGTAGATCAACTAGATCTCCCATGTCATATTCTTCCTCTGTGGTCTCAACTTTCCACTTTGCTACAAAATTCATCTCTATAGTCTTATCTTCTTGACTGACCTGTTTTTCAGTCACCTTCCCTAACAGACTTGCTTTTTCCATTTCTCCTTATGCTGGTTGAATTCCAACTTCCTCGAGCTGCTCCTCAAACTAGAATTCTCCTTCATCTATTACTGCATACCTAGGCATTACAGTCATCATCATCTGTTCATCTCTTGAGCTGAAATTTCTGAGCGATTCCTCAGAATTCTCCTCTGCTAATATCTTCATGACTATCTGCTCATGGAAGTCATCTACTAGCTCTAGATTTTTTAGCCAATCCTCCAACATTTCTATCTTATTCTCCCAAAGAGTGAGCATCTTAAATGCATACTCTTCTTTTGCTACAACTTCTAGTGCTGTAGTTATCCCTTGTTCAACCTCTTGACTTAAAATTTCGAGCATTTCTGCTGAATTCTCTTCTTCCTCAACTGGGTCAGGTTTTGATGTCTGTCCCATTTCTTCTTTCATGAGAGTTTCTATTGGTTGTCCTTCTGTTTTTATACCCAAAACATCTTCCATGGTCTCATCTTGTCTACTTGGTAGGAATACCTTTATCCCTCCAATCATCATAACGCTCTTCTGACCTTCCTTCTCTGTCAGCTCCTCTTGCTGATATGAACTCACCTCTGAGTTCATCTTCTCTCCCTTCCCCACCTAGCAATATGGGATTTACTCTCTACCCTCATGGAAGTGTATGAGATCCTCTAGCGATCTCATCTCAGTTCCCTCCTAGAAATTTGAACTTTCAACACTGCCCTCTTGGCTGTATACAAGACCTTCACTCGATCTCTTTCTATTGCCCACCTGGCAATTTGAAATTCCATCTCTGCCCACTTGGCAATCTATGAGATCAGTCGATACCATCTCCATCAACAATCCTTCCTGACATGAACTCACTTCTGAGCTCCCGAGACTTTCAAATAGTCTCATATCCTTTTCCCTTCCCACCTGGCAAATTGGGAATTTTCTACTACCCACCTGGCAGTCTATGAGATCCGAAACTGATCTCTCTTTCTCATCATCACTAATATTTCTCCCAACTTCTAGTTCACATACATGAACCATCTCTTCTTCATCTCTGAGGATTTTCACATACCTCAACCACCTCCTCAACATCCTTTGGTGTCTTCTAGCCAACAATTTCTTGACTGGCCACTTTGCTTTCCTCCTCAGAGGCCATTCATACACCCAATGTGTCTTTGTATTATGTTGCATCCACAGTGCAAGCTCTTCCATCCTCGCCCTTATCTCATCGAGTTCTTTATCCATCTCTGGATTTCTCTTTTTCTTGTGGTCTTCCCTGTGAGCACACCCATGGCCTTCAGTAGCCATCTTCCTGTTCACATCTTCCCTATTGGAAAACTTGTTGCTGTCACTCTACAACCGTGAGTGCTTCCAGCGTCTCCTACAGTCCTCCTGACTGTCTATTGACTGCTACGCACCTTGCAACAATCATCATAGAGCTTCAACACTTTGTCCTCCTTTTCCTCTGGCTCCCTTTTCCTATAATATATAGACAAAATCGGGCTCTCATACCACTTTTGGTGCAGACCCCCGACCCTTGGGCTGAGATCCGCATAAGATCGTTCTTCTTCAAATCCGTAGAATTGAAATAGTTCTTTCGGGTCCTCACTAGAACCCCACAAATCCGATCCATAGGTCCTTCCACGAAAGCCTGCCCTGCACAACTTAATGCCATGCATGAGCCTTACACCTCCATACGATCACACCCGGGCCTTAGCACAAGTGCTCTTCATGACTTGTGATCTCACGAGTTAATGAGTCGAAGACCCTCGACTCCTTTTTTTCAAACCTTCGATACCTGAGATGATGACACACGTATGGCTCCCTCCTCTCTAGTGCCTCTACAAGCAACCGCCAACTATGGCCTAACTCTAGCTCCCCTTGCAACTCGTGACTTCGTGAGTTGGAGTGTTGAGCCCTCATGCTCCTCCTTTATGAAACCCTGAAGCACGATAAGTCAACAATGGGTTGACCCCTTCCCAGTCGACATGTGTACACCACCTGTCACCCACTTCCACTTTTCTCTAGGCACTTGTTGCTATGCCACCCGTCAACCACATGGCCCCCACCAAACGGATGTGTCATGTTTTTTTCACAAGCCCTCAAAGCTCATCACTTCGTGACTTTTGTAGTAAAAAAAAAACTCTCTGATACACGATACCACGATACCACGATACCACATAGAGGTTCTGATACAACGGTTCTCCCATAGCTTGGATCCAATGGTCTAGATCTCCTTCCCTGCTCTTCACAACTCGGAACTTCATGAAAACCAAGAATTTGGTCTGGCCCTCCAATCTCACGAACCCCAAATTCGTGAAATGACCCAACGACTTACTTAAAGCACAATCAACAGTTCACATTGATCCTGGATCCTAAGGTGATGGGTTCATGCACCTCTAACCACCTTGCAACTCTCCTTTGATCCTATGGTCCTCGTGATTTTGCGAGTTCTCCATAGAGAATTCTGACCGTTCTCCTCTACTTCTCAAGGACTTTTGGCCAATGCTTTGGCACCCTCCTTCTGTTGTCTGGATGTAACTTCGACGGTCCATATCCAACCTTCTGTTGCTGACCCAATAGTTGTTGTAGCTCCCTCCTGAGCTTTCTCACTTCCTTCAGGACTCGGAAGAATTTCAAGGTTTCAAAGGCCTCGGCCTTTGCTTCCTCTACGAGATCGATCTGAATTTAATGAAATTGCCTACATTCTAGGAATGTTGTCCCTTCGGAGTTTCATCCTGTTAACCCTCAAAAGGTTTCTCGACTTCCTGCCCCTCTTTTCTTTTTACTCTGTGCTCAACAACACTATCCTTCCTGAGCTTCAGAACTTGAACCTCTAAGAAATTCAACCCCTTTCTCTCCTTTCAAAGGGGAATTTGGTGCCCTCTTGGCAAGCACCTGCTCAAGCACTCCCTGTTGAACAAAAAGAGTATTCAAAAACTCTGTGAGTGTCTTTCTCCTCGACACTTCTCCTTCCTCTGAACTCAGAATAGAGTTCTTCTGTGCACTCTATGCACTTTATCAATGCCCTCCTGGCAGAGCTTCCACATAACCCTCAGTGATTCTTCTATCTCTATACCTTCCTCTACACATTATTACCTCCAAGGTGTTCAACAACCTTGACACCTCCTCCTTGAGTCAATGACTTCCTCTAGTGTGCCCTCCTGGCACAACTCTGTCTAAATTTCGCAGAATTCAGAAATGCACTCTATGCACTGGCTTACAAAACCCGCAATGTTCTATCATGCAACCTCTTGCATGAAGCCACAAAGAACCAGAAATGGAATTAAAGAACCCAACAGACAATGAATTATGTCTATAACCTGCAAATGCAAACTAACACACATCTATAGTATATCATAAATGCATAAAGACATTCATCAACAACCACAGAATAACATGCAGGAAAAACTGCTCTGTTTGTATTAATCAAGAATGCCTGATTACAATGTGTTCGAGCTTAGACTGCAACAGAGTCTCAGCTCTCCTCTCCTATCCACCATATTCTTTTTTCTCTACCTTTCTACCTAACTGAAAACAAAATAATATATTTTTACAAAAGGGGGATCCTCGAGCACTTCCCCCCATCTCACCAACTCTCATTAATTACAATTAATTACATTGAATGGGCCATCTCATCTAAATTGGATCTAGATCCCCATCAACCTATCAGCCATTAAAGGCAACACTAACTACAACCTACTCAAAGGCATGTCTTGGCTCTTCATCCTTACAATCATTTAATTACATTTTCAAAATTTGAAAAATGAGAGGGTTGCACCTCTCTCCTTCCATTGAATGCATGCTTGATGTACTGGCTGGCTGGTGCTTAGCTAGCTTGGAGCGATGCTCCTGCATCAAATACTTCGATTTCCTCCCCTACTCACTATTGTAAAACTTCAAGTTTTACAGGGGAACGATAACTTTCTTCATTGGTTTATAGTAAATTATGCCAATATCACTAAGGGTTTCATGCGTCTTTTGAAGAAGGACACCACTTTTATCTAGGATGAGCGAGCTTAGGATTCCTTCGATGATTTGAAGAAATCCTTGGTATCAACAACTTTGCTGAAGTATCCTTACTATAGTAGGGATTAATTGCTTTATATTGCCATGTATGAGGAGACAATTGGTATGGTTTTGGTTCAGGAGGATGATGAGCTCCGTGAGCACATCATCTACTATCTTAGTCGAAATTTAGTTGGTCCTAAAATTAATTATTCTCACATTAAAAAGATAGATTTTGTTGTCGTTCATGCATTCCAACGTTTACGTCATAATATATTTCTTTGCAAGACTACTATGGTTTCCGATGTCAATCCATTTCAATACATCCTTACCAGGTGTATCATAGTGGGGAAATATAATAAATGGATTGTCATTTTACAAGGGTTTGATCTAGATTTCGCATCTGTGAAATCTAAGAAATCACTAGTCTTCATGGAGTTAATATCTGATTTTCCACGATTATATGAGGATGTTACCCATGTTGATTCATTTGTGGATGAACACATTTTTATTGTCTCTTCGTCTGACCCCTGGTATGGAGACATTGTTCTCTATCTTCAAACTTTGAAGTTCCCTTAGCAACTCTCATGAGATGACTGATGACATGTAAGGTACCAAGATAAGAATTATACTATCGTCGATGACACTTTGTATATCCGAGGAATATAAAATATCGTGCGTCAAGGTTTAACTCACAGAGAGGTTGATTCAGTCCTAAATGATTTCCACAGTGGGGATTGTTGTGGTCATCTATTTGTACTTGCGACAACCCAAAACATTTTGTGAGACGGTTATTTCTAGCCTACTATATTTAAAGATTGTATTGAAGCAGTTAAGAAGTGTCACCCCTATCACGTGTTAATTCGAAAAATGCACTCGCATCCATCCCCTCTTCATCTAGTCATTATCGTCGGTCCCTTCACCAAGTGGGGGGTGGACTTTGTGGATTGCAACCCAACTTCGGCTGGGGAGAATCAACACATTATCGTGGTCATCGAATACTTTACTAAGTGGGTTGAGGCCATGCCTA
>ML844874.1:0-23191 GCA_009831015.1 Picea engelmannii | reverse complement strand
ACTTCAAGATATGATGGTCCATCTTGATTTGGAAATTCCTCCCAATGAGATACAAGCACCAACTATTGATGGCATGGAGCATGGAAACCATTTCTTTCTCATATATGGAATTTCTAAAAACATTGTCACAATTTCTTATTGGTGAACAATAATGTGAGACCCTCTTGCATCAACATGGCCTTGTGACCTCTTCTAGAGGCATCACATTCTAAGATCAAATTCTTAGTGAAATCGAGCACTACTAAGACTAGACTAGTACACATGGCTTCCTTTAAATAAAAAAGGGCCTACTATGTTGCATTTTTTCACACAAAGGGATTATTCTTGAGTAGGGTTGTTAATGGAGATATAATTCACCCATAATTATTCACCTTCCTATAGTATCCAACAAGTCCTAAGAAACCTTGTAATCTTATTAGAGCCTTATAGCATGGCCAATATTTCATAGCCTCAATTTTCTTGGGACCTACTCATGATCTTATCCTATTATCTATGTGACCTAATTATTCCATTTCAGAAGAGGAAAAAGTGCATTGGGAACATTATAGGAAAAAATGGTTATCCCAGAGTAGTTGTAGGGATTTATAAACATGATCCACATGTTCTTCCCAAGTATTGATATAAACCAATATATCATCAAAGCACACCAACACAAATTTGTGTAGGAAGGGAGAACAATATTGTTCACGAGGCTTTAAAAAATGGACAGGATATTAAAAGTACAAAAAATAATCACTAAAACTCATAGTGTTCTTCATGTATGTGGAAGGCATCTTAGGAATGTTGACCTCCAATCAGATTTTGTGATACCTAGAATGAAGGTCCAATTTAATGAAAAGGTAGGCACCATGAATCTCACCCAAAAGGTCATCAACGACTAGGATGGGGAATTTGCCTTTGATTGTCAATTTATCAAGAACAAGGAAGTCATGACACATGTGCAAGTTACCTCCTTTATTCAATACCATGAATACTAGTGATGAGTAAGGGATAGTTCTAGGATGTATCATACTGGCCTCCAATAGTTCCCAAATGATATTTTCAAATTTAGTATTTTTTGCAAAATGATGTAAATATGAATGCACATTGGGCTATTGAATACCTTGAAGTAGTGGGATACTGTGATCATGATCACTACATCAAGGAGGTAATGTAACAACCCATCAAATTATTACCTTAACAATTGTTTTCCCTCTCTAATACCATACACAATAATGCAAGCCAAAATGTAGAATCTTCTAAGTACATAAAATCCAACTTGTACACTATGTAAAGGGGAATTCCATGTATCATAAGGAATTGAAATCTATGTAATAAATCCAATCAACTATCAAAGAGAAAATTAAATACTTAAATGATAAATACATGTAACCTTTATCCCATAAAGGTCTAAGTGTTGAGCTAGTTGTGCTCTAGATCCTAGGATGCAATCTCCAATAAGATCTTACCAACCAATATTGAATTAGATCCCATGAATTGATCTTCAATCAATATGGGTAAATCAAATCAAGGGTTTATTATCCACCCAAAAAATGAAACCACCTTCATAGGTTTCCCCCATGCAAGAAAGGCTTAAGCTCAATAAGGTGAGGAAGATCAAGGCACATAATAATACTCTCTACAAATAAATCATTCCCATTTCCCTAGGTTATGGGTTGCATGGATCTTACTACCATTGTATCCCTTGGTGATTGTAACTACACTTGATAGTGGCATACTCTACAATTATATCACATACATCCCAAAGGAATATCATGAATTATATTCTCATTTGGTAGCCTTAGTGTGGTGGAGAGGCCCTTGGACTTGCAACTCTACCAAATCCCTTGGAAATTCAACATGAAAGCGTCTTACTACCGCCTTCAACCTTATTGATCAGAACCACCTAATAGGATGACACTCCCTCAAGAATAAATATTACTTCCACCCTCAATATTTGATGATCACAATAATACTTGGTGGTGGTGTCCTTGTCTATGAAGAAATTACCATTGTTGGCACCCAATCTTTTGGGTTCTTTTTTGTGCACGTGCACAAATAGAGTTGTGCGTCCTCATTCAATAAATTTACACACACTTAAGAAGATTCCTTCTCAAATCAAGAAATGAATCATAGATAAATCTCCCAAAATGATTACTACCAACAACATACCAAGACATGGGAAGGCCAAAGAATGAGATGGGCAGGAAGTTAAGATTTCCCTTAATGAAAGAAATCTATGTGGAGTGTTGAAAGACACTAGAAGTGTGCAAGGAAGTTGTATCAGACAATCGAGTGGAGCAAAATAGAAAGAGACAATGCTCCCCAACAGAGAAAAGTACAAAAAGAAGCTCTAACATCAGAAACAGGGCTAGCTAGTCAGTTAGTTAGATATTTTTTTGAGTTAGCATATCTATCAGTGTCGAGCTCACTATGAGCCTATTGTATTGTTGTAATGCTTTGAATATAGTTTTGTATCTAATATATGTTTAATTTTGAGAAAAGATGCATTGTGCAACATGTTGTGATTATACGAGTTTATATAGAAAAGAAATGAAGTTCTATGGATGTCATATGTGTCTGTCCTGCACAATGTATATATGGTGAAATGATTCCAGTAATAAAGATACAATGGTTTCGATACATTCTATGTCTATTGTGTATGAGTTGATCAAGTGTGTGTATCATTTTATTTCTTAGTCCTGATAGTTTATCAGACATTAGATATATGGATTCCAATTGAATTTATGTTTTGTATTTTTAAACCTTCATCCCTGTCACAAGACCTTATGGTCTTTGTGATCCCCTCTACATCTCGGGTGAGACCTTCTTCGGCCTCGGCTGAGAATTGATATGCCATTGTTTTTGGTTTTTTCTTGGACAACTCTGGATGAACCCTCGGTCTAAAACTCTCTAGCATTAAGAAGGATGGGACACACACAAGCATGGACCAAAAGTACCCAACAAATGGTTTTGTTTTTGAGACTTGAAGTCTTATTGATATCAATGAAGGAAAAGAAAAATGAGCTGGCATTCTTCTAAGGAGGAGATTCAATATTGGATAGAAGTGAAATAATATGAGTTTTCCATGCGAGAGATGCAAGGATTGAGGATGAACATGAAAGAATGGAAAGGAAGATATATTTACTTGAATATGCATGAGATATTCTTTGTAGAATTTCCTCGTCTTTTGCATGAATGGTTGAAAAGACAAGATGCTATCAATTTGTTTGTGTTTCCAGTGGAGCCAATAGTTTGGGATCAAGACACACTTGATATCTTGAAGGAACTACATAACAAGTGAACTTGGGATATTAATTTTTGGTTTGATTGAGTGGAAAAAGGATAGATTATTGAGTTTTCTATAGAATACAATTATTCTTTTAATGAGGCTGAAATAAAGTTTGAAGAAGGTCCTAGGAAGCATATGCTAGAAGAAATTTCATTTTGGATAAAAATGTTGTTCATGGAGAGAAGAATGATGCACATGCAGCCCGATAGAATGGATGAGTAAACCCATTAGCACTAGGGTGATTTTTCAAAGGTGGGGGAAGAAGATTGATAAGATGGATCCCTTGAGGAAGATCCAAGACGTTTTTTAGATGAATTGAGGTATGGAATGTACCCAGAAGAGCAAAAGAGTAAAAGAGCTGAGAGGTACACACAAAGAGTTGATATAAAAAGAAGAGAAGAAGAGAAAGGTGAAAAGGAATTTGCCAGGGGCACAGGATGACGGGTTGGGTCCAAGATGAAGAGAAAAGAAATTGCACCAAGTGGTAATGTGTAAGTGGATGTTGTGCGAGAGTGGAGCACAGTCGATGATATGCACGTGAATAGGTGCGGTGTAGAGGAGATGGTGTCCGGTAGGGATACCAGTAGTGATATTATCTTAGACCTAGGTGACAAAGTCCACCCCCTTTGGTTGTTGCAGAGTGCCACAAACTTAGAAGAAGAGGAAATACAAAGCAATAGTTCATTGATAAGGAGAGACGATGACACACAAAGTAGTAGTGTGATAATTGGAGAGAGCAATTCTGCACAAGGTGGAAGTACATAGATCACACTGAGAGATGAAGCGTGAAGTGGTACTGTGTGGATTGGCCCAGAAGGATTATCACATAGTTTTGGTGCATGATCAGGACATGAAGGGAAGGAAAAAAATGTTGGTACACTAAAAGAAACAAAATATGGAGGCTCCCGTAGTGGTGGGGGAGACGAGTTGGAAGTAGTGGATGGGCTTGCGCAACTGCAAGTATATAGATCTCTAGGTCACCTCACATGAAATTTCAGAGGAATATGGAATTACCCCACTTTTTTACCACCCCCCTTGTGCATTTTTAAATAAGAACAAAACACATCATATAGTGAAGATATTAGAGACGATGAAAGAGAAGAAGAAGAAGAAATTGATGAAACAAGTAAATAAGAAGGTGAAGTTAGCAATAAGTTTCCCCTGGTGTGGAAATATAGCCAATAGAGGTAAGAAAAGAGGATCTAGCTCCAGTTTGAAGATGGCGAATCAAGACAGTACACTAATTTTTCCCGTGTTCCATGGAACGGGTAAGGACGATGTAGAGAAACACTGGTTCGCCTATGAAGAAATATGGTCTATAAAGAGAGTTACAAATGACCCAACTAATAGCGTGAAACTAGAGACTACATTCATGGATAGAGACCTGACATGGTACATGAGATACAAGGATACTGTGACAGATGGATAGGAAATGTCCATGGCTGAGATCAAGAAGGATTTTCTTAGGAAGTTTCAGAAACCTAAGTCAGAATCCCAGTGCATTACTAAAATCAAGGAGATCAAACAAAAAGAAGGAAAAACCATATGGGACTATGAACATTGATTTCAGATCTTGTTGGATAGGCTGACGTTCCAAATCTAGGATGTACAACACAGAGAATGGTTCATTGTGGGATTACTCCCCCATATCCGTGTCCCACTCACCCAACAAAAGGTGATGACTCAGACATAGATAGTCGAGATCGTGATGCACTTCGAAGCTACACCTGGAGGTGCAAAGACATCCGATGGGTTGCCATAGGTCTAGTCACAACTGGAAAACCTAATAATACAACTGCAATAGATGGCCAAGACTAAAGTCGTGCGCAAGAACATATGGTGTACTACATGTCGTTCTGAGAGGCATCACCAAGACAAGTGCCCTGTCCTTTCGAATTATGTGGTGACAGGCGTGCAAGTCCATTTCCATATGGACAGTCTGAATGGTGTGAAATATGCATGCAGTGGGGCCATGTGCCACCTCATTGTCCCACATTGTAGAAATACCATACAACAAATCACATCCCCTTCTGTGAGTTCTGCAAATCGATCAAACATGATGTCAATAATTGCCAATCCCTCCAGTTAATGCAAAACAACACTTGTGATGCATTATGAGTGCGAGAGGAGCAAAAGGGTGGTGAATGTGAAAGGGAATATGGAAGTGGATATCAAGGATGACCCTAAAGTGGATATGGGCATGGCCGTAATCATGTAATGGAAGTAGAGGGGGTAGACCCCCCACATGTTTCAATTGTGGTGAGATTTGTAATGTCTCATGATTTTTCACCAAACCACGTGTGCTTTGCACATATTTTTATAGTCCTGAACATGTAATCGATGATTGTATTGACTTACTGAATAAGTGGGAGGAAAAGAAGACCAATTGTAACATGGTACATGTCGAGTCACACAAAAACGAGAAGAAGAATGATGAGGCATAAGTCCAAGTAGTAACCCATGGAGGGGTGAATACAGGGGAAGAATTCTAGCATGGTGGAGTCTCAAGTCAAAATTCGGATGGAAATATCAGGAAGGCACCTCATCCCCCCCCAAAGTTCGATGATAATAATAAGAAGCAGTTTCTGCACGATGCATATAGAGCACTTGAAGAAGAAATAGCACGCGAGGAGTTGTAATGCGTGAATCAAAGGTCTTTGGAAGAGGCAAGGATCCGAGAAGAGGTACATACGGTGACACAAAGGTCATTAAAAGAAGAACCAATCCATGAAGAGGTGTAGAAGGAGACACAGAGGTCGCTGGAAGAAGCTCACATGCATGCAGAATTGTAGTGCGTGACACAAAGATATTTGGAGGAGGTTTGTGTGTGCGATGAAATATAATGTGTGACCCAAATACCGATCTAAGAGGAAGCACATAGACAAATTACACTACGACACACTGAGAAAAAATTCCATGAATAACAACGCCAGGAGGAGTTGCAGTCCACAACACACGCATAAGCCTTGTGCTACCTAGGTTGCATGGAAGAATCTAAAGATCAAGTCAATACCTTCTTGCACTATTTTTTGTACTTTCTTAAAGGTATAGAAGTAGAAAGTAAACCGACCCTGATGTTAGCTACTTTCATGAAAGGACGAGGAGAGGATACCACCATATCTACTCCACTTCTAGAAAGAGATGTTTGTCAGGTCAGTAAGAAAAAATGCACTAGATGAGAATTTAAAATGACAATAGAGATTGGTGGTTATGATATGGATGGATTCATGTTGGATCTGGGATCTGATGTGAACACTTTTCCCAAGAAATCTTGGGAAGTGATGGGAAATACTAAGTTGGTTTGGTCACCCATTCAACTCCAACTGGCCAATCAATACAAGATATGCCCCATCGATTGGATAGAAAAAGTAGAAGTGAATATCGAAGGAGGGAAAACAATGGATGACTTAGAATTCATTGAGATCATGGATGAATATAATCAATACCCTACACTATTGAGGATTGATTGGGCCTTTAACAACAATGCAGTGTTAATTTTGAAGAAGATGCAGATGTCCTTTGAAATTGACACCCTATGTGTGGTCGTGTTACTAGACCCATATGAGGGCGAGTGGTATAATGAGACTATGGATGAGGATGCATGGAGCTCAGTCATTGAAAATATTGACAAAGTAATGGGGCGCAGGGAGGACTACATAAATCCCACCACAAATAGTGAGATAAGTTGGAGAAGTGTCAACCATTATGACATAGATTATGAGGATTCCATGGAGAGGTGGGGGAATAAGCTATATGAAGTATCAACAAGGAGGTGTGTACATATATCTATAGAAGAGAAAAACAAACAATTTGGCTCATTAGTATGATGGGTCGAAGCCAGTGGACACATTACTTGCATGGATACAATGCATTTCAGAGTATTGGTGGCCTCACGCACTGAACATAATGCTTCTAGGAATTCCAACACATTGGTGGGATACACATTGAGATTCATATTGTGAATGGGACGTTATAGAAGAATCCATGTGCAAACTATTTTGACTAGACGTCGACATCCATCAATACACATGTCCTTGTGAAAGGAATTGGATAAAAAGGTAGAGGCACAATGATCAATATATGAATGACCACCACTGACTTCCCAAGAAACACCGTATTTTCTTGATTCCCAAATTTTGCATTGGAAAATGCAGGTGCCCTTCAATAACCTGCGATGATTTGTTCCCTTCTCCCCAGGCCCATTGAGCATACAGACGACTCTAGCACAACTGTCAATGCAATGGTTAGCCAATGGATCCTCCTAGAGCCTACTATGCCTAATATTATACATCCTACACAAACATTGACAGACTGCACCTAAATGAGGGTATGTAGTGACCCACCTGGGGTCACTGCATCCATTTAATCCATTAATCAACTTTCATCGAGGTGCATTGAACCACGCGTATCACCTCCAGAGAGTATACTCAGGCAGGGATTCTACCGTTTATATCATAATTGATTTTGAATATCTGACGATGGAAACAGAGTGGCAATGCTAATGGTCAAAGTGATTGGTCACCCTCACATGTTCAATACAACTAATTTAGGAACTAACGACCCATTAAAACCATTGGAAAGATGATTCTTTCCTCGATTCATAATAAACGAAGAAATTATTCCAAAAATCATTGCAAGCCTCAACATTAATGCAAGTACACCAACATGAATTCCAACATCCTGATCCCAATGGCCGGAATGGAGTGGAGTATGAGCTAACCCACTAGAAATATGGAACAATAAATATGCATGCATAAACAACCACATGTTCTTATGGCTCCATTTCATTCAACTCTCCCCCCCCCGCTCTCCTTCCACTTCCCCATTGTTTCTTTTTCTACGCAATGTTCTTACTCCGGGAATCAATACAAGATATGCCCCAGCGAATGGCTAGAAAAAATATAAGTGAATATCGAAGGAGTGAAAAAAAAGTATGACTTAGAAGTCATTGAGATCATGGATGAATATGATCCATACCCTACACTATTGGGGATTGACTAGGCCTTTAACAATAATGCAGTGTTAATTTTGAAGAAGAGGCATATGTCCTTTGAAATTGACACCCTATGTGTGGTCATGCTACTAGACCCATATTAGGGCGAGTGGTACAATGAGACCGTGGATGAGGATGCATGGAGCTCATCCATTGAAAATATTTACAAAGTAACGGGGTGCAGGGCAGACTACATAAACCTCACCACAGATAGTGAGCTAAGCTGGAGAAGTGTCAAATATTATGATATAGATTATGAGGATGCCATGGAGAGGTGGGAGAATAAACTATATGAAGTATCAATAAGGAGGTGTGCGCATATATCTACAGAAGAGCATGTCAAATAATTTGGCTCATTAGTATGATGGGTTGGAGCCAGTGGACACATTACTTGCATGGATACAATGCATTGTAGAGTATTGGTGGCCTCACACAATGGACATAATTCTTCTAGGAATTCCAACACGTTGATGGACTACACATCGAGAGTCATATTATGATCGGGATGCTATCAAAGAATCCATGTGCAAATGATTTTGACCAAATGTCGAGATCCATCAATACACTTATCCTTGTGAAAGGAATTGGATAAAAAAGTAGAGGTGCAATTCATGTGATCACTATATGAATGACCACCACCGAATTCCCAAGAAACACCCTATTTTCTTGATTCCTGAATTTTACGTTGGAAAACGCAGGCGCCCTTCAATAACCTGTGATGATTTGTTCCCTTCTCACCTGACCCATTGAGCATACAGATGACTCTAGCACAATTGTCAACGCAATGGTTAGCGAATGGATCCTCCTAGAGCCTACTACGCCTAATATTCTACCTCCCACACAGACAATGACCGACCACACCTAAATTAGGGTACGTAGTGACCCACCTGGGGTCACTGCATCCATTTAAGCCATTAATCAACTTTCGTCGAGGTGCATTGAACCACGTGAAGCCCCTAGAAATTATACTCACACAACGGTTCTACCATTTATATCATAATTGATTTTGAATATCTGGCGATGGCCATAGAGTGGAAATCCCAATGGTCAAAGTGATCAGTCACCCTCACATGTTCACTACAACTAATTCAGGAACTAACGACCCATTAAAACCATTGCAAAGAGGATTCTTTCCTCGATTCATAATAAAAGAAGAAGTTATTGCAAAAATCATTGCAAGCCTCAACATTAATGAAAGTACACCAACATGAATTCCAACATGCTGATCCCAAAGGCTGGAATGGGGTGGAGTATGATCCAACCCACTAGAAATATGGCACAATGAATATGCATGCATAAAAAGCCACATGTTCTTATGGATCCATTTGATTCAAACCCCCCCCTCTCCTTCCACTTCCTCATTGTTTATTTTTCTATGCGTTGTACTTACTCCACCAATCATTACAAGATATGCCCCACCGATTGGCAAGAAAAAGTAGAAGTGAATATCAAAGGAGTGAAAAAAAAGGATGACTTAGAAGTAATTGAGATCATGGATGAATATGATCCATACCCTACACTATTGGGGATTGACTGGGCCTTTAACAATAATGTGGTGTTAATTTTGAAGAAGAGGCATATGTCCTTTGAAATTTACACCCTACACGTGGTTGTGCTTCTAGACCCATATGAAGGTGAGTGGTACAATGAGACCATGGATGAGGATGCATGGAGCTTAGTCATTGAAAATATTTACAAAGTAATGGGGCGCATGGAGGAATACATAAACCCCACCACAGATAGTGAGCTAAGATGGAGAAGTGTTAAATAGTATGAAATAGATTATGAGGATGCCATGGAGAGGTGGGAGAATAAGCTATATGAATTATAGACAAGGAGTTGTGTGCATATATCTATAGAAGAGCACGACAAAGAATTTGTCTCATTAGTATGATGGGTCGGAGCTGGTGGACACATTACTTGCATGGATACAATGCATTCCAGAGTATTGGTGGCCTCATGCACTGAACACAATGCTTCTAGGAATTCCAACATGCTGGTGGGATGCACATCAAGAGAATTATAGTGAATGGGATGCTATTGAAGCATCCATGTGAAAATGATTTTGACCAGACGTCGACATCCATCAATACACTTGTCCTTGTGAAAGTAATTGGATAAAAAAGAAGAGGCACATTGCACGTGATCACTATATGAATGACCAACATCGACTTCCCAAGAAACACCCTATTTTCTTGATTCCTGAATTTTATGTTGGAAAACACAGGCTCCCTTCATTAACCTGCGATGATCTGTTCCCTTCTCCTCATGCCCATTGAGCATACAGACGACTCTAGCACAACTGTTAACGCAATGGTTAGACAATGGATCCTACTAGAGCCTACTACACCTAATATTATACCTCCCACGCAAACACTGACTGACCACACCTAAATGAGTGTACGTAGTGACCCACCCGGGGTCACTGCATCCATTTAAGCCATTAATCAACTTTCATCGATGTGCATTGAACCATGCGTCACACCTCTAGCGAGTATACTCATGGAGGGGTTCTACCATTTATATCATAATTTATTTTGAATATCTGGTGATGGCCACAGAGTGGAAATCCCAATGGTTAAAGTGACCGATCACCCTCACATGTTCACTACAACTAATTCAGAAATTGATGACCCATTAAAACCACTGGAAAGAGGATTCTTTCCTCAATTCATAATAAAAGAAGAATTTATTGCAAAAATAATTGCAAGCCTCAACATTAATGCAAGTACACCAACATGAATTCCAACATGCTCATCCCATTGGCCGGAATGGGGCGGAGTATGAGCCAACTTACTAGAAATAAGGCACAATGAATATGCATGCATAAACAACCACATGTTCTGATGGCTCCATTTGATTCAAAACCCCCCCTCTGCTTCCACTTCCTCATTGTTTATTTTTCTGTGTGTTGTACTTACTCCACCCCTACCACTATCTCCACATCTAATCCCAATCCACAGACAAGTTCCACCACCATTACAACTACTTCTAATATGTCTTCATCCATATAATATAAACCCCCCAAAAATTCTAAGTTCGTGAAAGAAATGTCGCTTCTTGCTCCTGTACTTCCTCGTGGCGTCCTCAATGATGACCTTCCATTTAGGAAAGTACCCTTCCTAAAATGTGTCGATTACAATATCTGCGACCCCCACTAGTTTCTTGAAATTCAGTTCGACCAATACACAGAGGTCATCCGGGGTGATACTGGCATGGAGAAAAAAATCATACAAGACTAGGAAATACCCCTGAAGCGATCCATGATACTATCCCTTCTTAAATGTCCACACTTCAGCTGGGCCAACACTGTGCAATCATGTGTTCAATTCCTCCTCACCAGATTGCAAGGGGGATACCTTTAGTTGGACCGACTGTATCTTGTCGACCAAGACATTATACATAAAATCTCATTCTAGCCCAATTCTGGTGCTAATCCGACCAACATTTTAAAAACCAAATATGTGTCGATGGAGGAGGTGTATTCCAAATATGACACTCACAGAGGCAAACGTGACATTCTCATTTATGCAATAAATGATTCGAAAATCCAGTTTACCACTCATCTCCTTGCATGCAAAATTATTCACAAATGATGAAAGGAAGAATGTATAATTGGGTTTGTTTCGGCCTTCGAGCGTTGCAGTGATGGTCATCAGGTGGATTGGTCCCCCTACCTATTTAAATAATTTTTTGTGGACTAATTGAATGCTTAAGATGAGGGGAAGTAATTTCATTACAGTTGGGTCCTTTTATTGTTGGTCATGTCGCTATGGAAGCGACCCCTCAGCTTTGAAATTGATATGGGGAATGCCCCTTCATTTCTCTCTTCCCAGTTCTTACCGCTATAGAATTCCAAGGAGCCTGAGAAACAAGTTTCCATTTATAAAGTGTTTAGGAAATGGTACACCTAGCTGATCAATTCGTCTACCAAGAAAGTCCGCATCCCACCCAAAATATTCACCAGGTATGAACATCATCTTCATTTTACATGTAACCTCCATAATGTGGTCATCTTTCGTTGCACAAAAACATGAAAATCAAAAGTTGTACTTCCCTTTTGTATTACAAAATGTGACATTATCGTGATGGTTGAACATTGGTTGGCCAAAGACCAACCCCCCTTCTCCGAACTACAATCTGAATTTGAATTCAGATCAAATAATTCTCTGGACCAGTCCAAGGATGAACCGGAGGCCAATAAGACAACAACAATGACCAATAATACATAATCTCCCGAATCATCTGCACATTCTTTGCATGCAAGTGGGTTTGATGAGGACAATACAACAACTGAAAAGTGAAAGTGATTGTCAACCACTCAGATCCTAGCCCAGATAACCATCGACTTGGGGTTCGACCGTGATCTTTCACCTCTGCTGCGTCCAACCCAAATTGTTGAAGAAGCCACTATGGCCGCATTTTTTTCCAAACCCATCTCTAGGGTTAGTAAAATATTGTAATACCCTGGCCCGATCCCAAATTGTAAATGTAAATGTAAATGTACATATAGGCTAGTGAGTCATGGGTGCACAAGTTTTGAGTACAATTTAGCACACACGCAACAAGGGAAGAGTGCATTCTCATTTCCTAGTTTTGCAAAGACCTGAGTAAGTTCACAACGATCACTTCAAAGTGCGCACCAAACCGTTTTTGTAGCTGAGATATTTTCGGGGCCGGAGAGCCTTTGTATATATGTATATTGAGGCTAGAGTGCCTATTTGGTTATTAGGATGGAGATCCTAGATTGCGACGAAGGTAAGTTCACCTATTTTTGTAAAATGTAATTGCTCTTAGATATTAATATAAACATATCACTGCATGTAGAACAATTAGAAAAAAGGAGACGGGGGGATTAAAACTACACTAGAATGGGAAAGAGGTGGGAATCTTACAGGCAATATTTTAATAATATTTCCAAAAGTATAATTTATGGAATACATATTTATCCTAAGTTCATAAAGTATGGGAATGAGTCACCAAGTGTAGCGAAGCTAGTTATTAAGGTGGCAAATGTTTGGTTTTAGTCATGAAAATATATTTTTGATCCTTAGTATATTTAGGGGGGAATCATCATTCCTTTACCATGGAGACCAAATTTCCTCTACTAGGCATTTGTATCCCATGGTAACATGCTACCATCACATAAACCTATACTTGGGAAGGTCGGTGTGCTATTGAATAGGTGGGTTTTCAGGCCTATGTTTATCGAAGAAGAGGGTTGTCAAGCTCATGTTTGTCGAAGAGGGGAGTTTTCAGGCATGTGTTTTTCGAAGAAGTAGGTTGTCAGGACCATGAGCATTATCTCCAGGCAAGAGAACTACTGGTAGTTGATTCCCAAGGTGCCAAGAAATAGCTATAGGGCTATGAAACTTCTTGTCCAACCTGTTGTTGAAGCACCAGAAGGGAAGTGGGGCAACCGAAGGATTGTTTAGCAGAGAAGGGGCACAATTTCTGGGGTGGGACAAGCACACGGTCCAGAATGAGGGACTATAGGCTAGATGTTAGAATTGGAACCTGAGTCTGAGTGTTCCTGAGGTCAAAGAGACCTTAGTTGAGTCAATATTCCTTTTCCTAGGTGGAGCTTTAAGCCCCAGCTTGGGGGTGACCTGCTATTGAGTTTGTGAGTAATAGAGTGTATGGCTAGGAGGAACGTCTGAGGTTTAGGCACAATTGGTGGATTACAATAAAATATACATGTCTTCTTATATGTATTATTCTTTGAGTAATGTGCATATACACGTTAAATATATTATGTGTTACAATTGTATATATATATATATATATATATATATATATATATATATATATATATATATATATATATATATATATATNTTATATATATATATATATATATATATATATATATATATATATATATATATATATATATATATATATATATATATTTGTGCATGGATTATATATGATGCAGAATTACATGTTTGTTGCATATGTAGGGCATGGACCATGGAAGTTTATATGTGTTTATACAATATTTAACATATGGATGATTATGATATTTTTTTTTATGAAATTGGTACATAATTATGCTAGGTTGTGCATGTATTGATAGTTCTGCATAACTATTGCAGATGTAGAGCATGGGAGTTATTAAGTGTTCCTGTTAGATAATTTCTTGGTAAAAGTTATGGGATTTTGAGGCAAGGTCAAAATCATCATGCACATAGGGAAATCAATCCGCGCACGCAAATGGGATAGACCATGCATGCGACATAGGAATGTTTGCGTGTGTAGTTGTATTACGAGTTCATTCCATTTTTATCTCGCTCTCTAGTAAGTAACTTCAATAGTAATCATATGGGTTCTAGGGTGAACCTATAAATGTTGTGCATGTTGATCATTAGTCGATGCGGCCGACACAATGAATGTTGAGTGCAGAGAATTGATAAGACATAATTGTTGCACACGGTATGAGATCGGTTTATACCCACTAGGAAAATGAAGTTGCACGTAACACAAGGCTAGTAATGTGCGATGTTGGTTTCAATGAGTTTCTTCTGCAGAAGAAATAATCGATATCATAGCTTTGTTTAGTGAGTTATGATAGTGGAGACCTTACAATGTGCTAATGAGACTCAACTAGGAGGCCGGATACATTACAAAGTGGTATCAAAGTCTAAATTTTTTTTGTGGGGACATTATAATGTGGTATCAGAGTTCAAATTTTTGATGTGGGGACATTACAAAGTGGTATCAGAGATTTTGGTTCAACACTGGACTTGTATGGGCCAGAGATCAACATGAAGTTGGCGAGGCGAGCATTTTTATGATGGTTATGGGGTTGCAAGCTGAAATATGGAAACAAATCAGTTGAGTGATGATAGGACTCACATGCGTTAAGTATTGGTATGTAGTGTGTGGATACTAAATTTTGGAAATGCATGGTGCATGACTTATGGTGTGTGAAATATATCGATGCCTGGAATGTGCGCATTGAATATTAGAACCGCAGGGTATAAAACTGGTGAAGCACACATAATATGGGAGTGCAATAGGGGCACGATGAATATGGATGCCATGCAAAATTGATGGGTGTGTGCATAATAATAGTTCTCATTTAATAGTGGTGATGCACAATGAGCGCGTGTTGAATATGAGCACTACACGAAGCATAATTATTAGTGTGTGCATAGTGTTGGTGCATAATGTGTGCACATGGAATATTGGTGTTATGTGGATCATAATTGGAGATGTTCATCAAGTATTGGGTGTGATAGGGTGCATGGTGAATGTTGGCAAAACAAAGAAAAGCTGTAATTTGTGTGGAATATTGGTGCACAACACAAAAGTTTTGTGCACTAGATAATGATGCACGAAACCCAAAAGTTGAGCATGCTAAATATTAGTGACCGATATAAAATTTGTTCACACTGAATACTGGTGCACTATATGTGCACTTGGTATTGCGTGTGTAAAGCATGCACACATGATGAATATGGGTGTATGACATATAATTGGTATACAAGTGAGATTTGAAAGAAATAAAAGGAGAGAAAATATAGGGAAAATTCCTGGATAAAGGAGTCCAAATATTCACCCAAAATTTTGAATTAGTTTATTAAATTCACTAGGAATAAGAAGAAAGGATTTTGATACACGTATGGAATAGAATGTGCATATTATTTATGGTTTTCATAAATTATTTGGTCTAACAAATCTTGTTTCCTACACATTTTGTAGAGTTAACAACAACTTGATCAGTATAGGATCAACACATATATCAGAAGCATGCACAAAGAACCTATATCCATGAATATGAGGTCAAAAGGATGTATGAGAATATAGGTGATGAGGGTGCAAGTTGAAATGGACATGGAGAAGGAAAGGAATAAATCATGAATTTGGTGAAGACTATAAAAAGTTTGCAAAAGTATGTCCAAAGTTATAAAGATGATAATGATAGGATTATGGAAGCCAAGGAGGAAGAAGATGGATTCAACATCAAGTTGCTACAAAGATTGGAATGAATTTAGAAAAATATAGATAAGGAGGCGGAGTCAAGAAAATCAAGGAGACATAGGTCTTATGATGAGAGAAGAAAAACAATAAGTGTTGACAGGAATTACCATCACTCCCTAAAACATTCAATTGGGAGAGCGCGCAATAGTTCAAGCCCATCTATGGAATACCATCACTCCCTAAGACATTCAGTTGGGAGAGCGCGCAATAGTTCAAGCCCATCTCTTTCCAGAAAGCATAAGAGGAGGTCTGGGGTGGATGATTTACAAGGAGAAATGAATAAGATTAAGCTTGCTACTTTTTATCGTGAGAACAAGAAGGATTAGGATGCAGAGACCTAGATACTAGGAATGAGGAAGTAATTTTAGTTACATAATTACTCTTCACAGGAAGAAGGGAGAATTTCTATCTACCAACTCAAGGAAAACAACATCAATGTGGTGAGATATTGAAGTATGTTGATTTCATCAAGGATGAACAGGTTAATTTTAAGAGGTGCTTTAGTGGGTTTCCATCATTTATCAATGATAAGATATAATATGATGATCTCAATACATTGGAGGAAACTATAAGGAGAGCCAATTGTCTGTATGATCATCATAGAGGAAGACCATTATCAAAAGGCTTGGGAATACAAGAAGAAATGAAATATGAAGCAAAGGAAGAAGGGGACCAAGCCACCATTCTTTAGAAATAATTGTCAGGGACAACCAACTCCCAAGGAGCCCAAAATGGAAGAGACAATGGGGAACATACCAAGGAAACAACCAATGAAGTGTTGGGGTTGTGAGGGAGATCATATCTACAGATATTTTCCTCACAGAGGTGAAAGAGTGAGGACTGTTCACAATGTACAACAAGCTGATACAATGGAGGACATGGGCATAAATGTACCTAGGATCTAAGTAGCATTGGATAACAAGGAAGATGAGTTTCACTCACATATGATTGAAGTGGAAGGTAAGATCAACAACTAACCCATTAATATTTTAATTGATTCATGAGCTAGTCATAGTTATCTATATCCAAAGATGGTGGAAAGATTTCAATTTCCAAAAAAAAAGCTTGGGAAACCTTGGTTGGTACAACTAGCTACATGAGAAAAAAATAAAATTAATGAGTTGGTTAAGGCATGTCCAATGGACATGAATGGATTGAGCAAAAAAGAAGATTTGAATATTATACCTTTGGGCTCATATGATTTCCTAATTGTTATGTATTGGTTGGACATGCATCATGCTATCCTAGACTATTATAATAAGGCTTTTACTTGCTTGGATGAAGAAGGGATCTTGAAAATAGTACAAGGCATTCCAGGGGTTGTAACTATTAGAGAAGTTTCAACCTTGTAACTGAAGAAAATCTTAAGGAAAGGATGTCAAGTATTTGCGGCACATATGTAGGAGGCAGCTAAGGATAAAGTGCCAAATATTGAAGACTATGCACTCCTAAAGGAGTTTGAAGTTGCATTTAGAGAAATGTCGTGGTTTCCACCCAAGAGAGATATTTATTTCTCTATCAATATAATGCTTGGAGCATCCCTAGTATCCAAGACTCCTTATAGGATGAGTACACCAGAACTGAAAGAATTGCAAATGCAACTTGAAGAGATTTTGAAGAAGGGGTATATACACCCAAGTGTGTCACCTTGGGGTGCCCTAGTATTATTTGTGAAGAAAAATGATGGAACATTGAGACTTTGCATTGACTTCAGGCAACTAAATAAGGTAACAGTAAAGAACAAATATCCTTTTCTAAGGATAGATGTTCTCTTTGACTAGCTGAAAGATGCAAAGATATTCTATAAGATTGATCTCAAATAAGGATATCATTAGGTAAGAATCAAAGAGGAAGACACCATCAAGACAAACTTCAGGAAAAGGTATGGCCATTATGAGATTACAGTAGTGCCATTTGGTTTGTCAAATGCACCAACTATCTTCATGTGTTTAATGAATGGTATTTTCAGAGAATACTTAGATAAGTTTTTCATTGTATTTTTGGATGACATACTTATTTAGTCTAAGTATGAAGAATAACATGAGAAGAAATTGAGGATGGTGCTGCAAGTATTGAGAGAACATCAATTGTATCCAAAGTTAAGAAAGTGCTCATTCTACTAGAGATAGATTCATTACTTGAGTCATGTTATTTCATAGGAAGGGATAAAAGTGGACTCATAGAAGATAAAATCCATTGAAGGATGGCCAACACCAAGGGATGTCATAGAGGTGAGATATTTTCTAGGGATTGTAGGGTACTACATAAGGTTTATTGAAGGCTTCTCAAATATTGCACACCCAATCACATCCTTTCAAAAGAAATGTGTGAGATTTGAGTGGACTCCTGATTGTAAAAGGAGTTTCCAACACTTGAAGAGTTTGTTGACAAGTGCGCCAATTTTCAGAATTGTTGATCCTAATTAAGACTTCGTTGTGTGCACTGATGCATGCAAGGAAGGGATCGGTGGAGTCGTTAGTCAAAATGGGCATGTGGTGTGCTACAAATCAAGGAAATCAAAAAAGGATGAAATGTACTATGCTACTCATGATTTGGAATTGGAAACCATAGTGCATGACTTGAATATATGGAGGCACTACCTCATGGGAAGAAGATTTGAGTTGAGGAAAAACCACAGTGGCCTGAAATATTTGTTTGGACAGCCAACTCTAAATGCCAAGAAAAGTAGGTGGTTAGAATTCCTTAGTGAGTATGACTTTGATATTAATCATATCAAGGGTAAAGATAACAAGGTGGTTGATGCACTCACTAGGAGAATGCATGATATGCATGCTACAACCATTAACATGTACAAATCATATTTGAAAGACAAAATGTTAGAGGCTACACAATTAGATTAACAATATGTGGAAATAAAGACAAAACTATAGAAAGTTTTTTTGCAACAAAAAATTGAATATTTTGGGTTAAAAGAGGATGAAATCCTCATGTACATGGGCAGAGTTTATGTACGATATTATCAAGAGTTAAAAAATATGATATTAAAAGAAATGCACAATGTGCCTTATGTCGGGCGCCCAGGATGCCAAAAGACAATTGCAACTGTCAAGAAACAATACTATTGGCTAGGTATGAAGAAATAAGTGGCTGATTTTATTGCCAAGTGTTTGAAATGTCAGAAAGTAAAGGTTAAGAATAAACACCCAACTAGTTTGTTACAACCATTTCCCATCCCTGAGTGAAAATGGGAAGTTGTAACTATGTATTTCATCACTAAGCTGCCTAGAAAAAAAAAGCAACATGATTCCATCATGGTAGTGGTGGATAAGCTTACTAAAGAGGCCCACTTTATTCTAGTAAAGTTCACTCACAAGGAAACTAACATTGTTGATATTTATATGAGGGAAATTACTAAATTTCATGGTGTACCTAAGACAATTGTGCCTGACAAAGATCCCAAGTTCACATCAAATGTTTGGAAAGGATTATTTAAAGGATTTGGGAAAAATATGAGTTTTAGCACAACCTACGATCCAAATTCAGATGGGAAAATAGAAAAGTAAATAAAGTGATAAAATATATTCTAAGAATGTATATGATGGAAAAACGGATGCAGTAGGAAAATTATTTACATTTGGTTGAGTTTTCTTATAACAATGGGTATCAATCATCTCTAAATATTAGCCCATTTGAGGCATTTTATGGCACAAAGTGAAACACACTAGTGAGTTGGGACAACCCAACATAAAAAGCATTGTTTGAGCCATATTTTCTAAGGGAAACGGAAGAGAAAATGGTGAAAATAAAATTTTTTTTAAAGGTTTCCTAGGACAGGCAGAAAAGATATGCAGATAAATGAAAAACTCACAGATAATTTAAAGTGGGTGACCACGTGTTCTTGAAAATGAAAGCTAGGAAGTGTTCACTTAAGTTGGGAAATTGTTCAAAGCTGGCAACACATTATTGTGGGCCATTTGAAATCCTAGAGAGGATTGGTCCTGTCTCATACATGCTTGTATTGCCTACTTCTATATGCATTCATAATTTGTTTCATGTATATTTGCTTAAAAAGTTTGTGCATGATGCTAATCATGTAATTGATTGGAATGTGATTCATGTGGAGAAAGAAGACGACTTCTGAGTTCATCCAGTGTGCATATTGGACTGGAAAGTCAAACTGACAAGGAATTGAGAAATAGGATTAGTGAAGGTCCAATGGACTTATTACGGTCTCGATGATGCAACTTGGAAGCACGAGGATGCTATGCACATAGAGTACCCATATATTTTTGAAGACTTTTGAATTTTTTATTGTACATAATGCACTGAGGACATTGCATAAATAAGGGGAGGAGAATGTAATACCTTATCCCAAAACCCAGTTGTAAATGTACATATAGGCTGGTGAGTTGTGGGCACACACTTTTTTAATACAATTTAGTGCACGTGCACCAAGGGAAGAGTGTGTACCTATTTCATATATTTGCGCACACCTGGGTAAGTGCATGAGGATTTTCGTGCATGTGAACAAAGGGAAGACTGCATGCATGTTTCATAGATTTGCACGCACCGGAGTAAGTGCACAAGGATCACTTTAAAGTGCACACCGAACCATGTTTGTAGCTAGGATATTTTTGGGGTTGGAGAGCCTTTGTATATATGTATGTTGAGGCTAGAGTGCCTATGAGGTTATTAGACTGGAGATCCTAGATTGCGACAAAGGTTAGTGCACCTATTTTTGTAAAATGTAATTGCACTCAGATATTAATAAAAAAATATCATTGCGTGCAAACCAATTAGACAAAACGAGATGAGGGGATAAAACTCGACTAGAATGGGAAGGAGGTGTGAAGATTAAAGGGAATATTTGAACAATATTTCCAAAAGTATAATTATGGGATATGTATTTATCCTAAGTTCCTAAGGAATGAGAATGGGTCACCAAGTGGAGCTAAGTTATCTCTTAAGGTGACAAGTGTACAATTATAGTCATGAAAATATATTATTGGGCCTTAGTTTATTTCAAGGGGATTCACTCATTCCTTCATCAGGAAGACCAACTTTCCTCTGCTAAGCATATGTATCTTGTTGTAACTTGTTGCCATCACATAACCATGTGCTTGGGAAGCCCTGTATGCTATTGAAGAGGTGGGTTAGCATGCCCATGTCTATCAAAGACATGGTTTGTTAGGACCATGTTGGTCAAGCAAGTGGGTTGTCAGTCTCGTTTTGGTCAAAGAGGTGGGATTCCAGGCCGTGTTTGTTGAAGAAGAGGGTTGTTAAGCCCATGAACATTCTCTCTAGATGAGAGAACTGATGGGAATGGATTCCTAGGGTGTTAAGCATCAGCTACAGGGCTCTCAGAATTCCTGTTCGACATGTTGTTGAAGCCTCGAAAGGGAAGTGCGGCAGCTGAAGGACTATTTAGAAAAGAAGGAGCATAGTTCTTGGGGTGGGACAAACATGTGGGGAATGAGGGACTGTAGGATGGCTATTAGAATTGGCACCAAAGTCTAAGTATTCCTGAGGCCAGAGTGACCTTATCTGGGTCAAGATTCCTTTTCCCAGGTGGAGTTTTAGCCCCATCTCGAGGGTGACCTGTTGTTGAGTTTATGAGAAGTAGAGTCTATGGTTGGCATAAATGTCTAAGGTCTGTGTGCATTTGGTGGATTAAAAAAAAAGATAAGTGGTTGCTTATGTGTATTATTCTCTGAGTAATGTCCATATACATGTTAAATATATTGTGTTACAGTTGTATATATAGTTTTGTGTGGATTAGATATGTTGTAGAATTGTATGTTTGTTGCATATGCAGGGCATGGGCCATGATAGGTTATATGTGTTTAAACATTGTTTAACTTGTGAATGCTTATGTTATTTCCATTTATGGAAATGGTGCATAATTATGCCGGTTATGCATGTACTGTTAGTTTTGCATAAATGTTGAAGATGTAGAGCATGGTAGTTATTAAGTGTTTCTTGTTAGATAATTCCATGGTAACGATCATGGGATTCTGAGGCAAGGCCTAAATCATCATGCGTGCATGGAAATTAGTCCGTGCATGCTAAAGGGATAGATCTCATGCATGCAGGGAAATCATTCAATGCATGAAAATGGGACAAAATCCATGCAAAACATAGGAATGGTTGCATGCATAGTTGTATTATGAGCTTGTTCTGCTACTATAGTCGCTATCTGTTAAGTAACTTCAACATTAATCATATGGGTTCTAGAGCGAATCTAGAAATGTCATGTGTACCGAGGGACAATTGACACAACCGAAATAATGATGGTTGAGTGTGCAAAATCTCTAAGACGTAGTTTTTGTGTGAGATACGAGACGATTTTGCGTGCACTAGGAAAACGTAGTTGCACCTCGCACAAGGCCAGTTGTGCATGCTATTGGTTCTAATGAGTTTCTTTCACAGAAGAAATAATTGATATCAAAACTTTATATAGTGAGTTGCACTAGTGGAGAATTTACAATGTGGTAATGAGAATTAACTAGGAGAATGGATACATTACAAAGTGGTATCAGAGTTCATATTTTTGATGTGAAGACATTACAAAGTGATATAAGAGATTTTGGTTCAAAACTAGACTTGTATGGGCCAGAGAACAACATGAAATTGGCGAGGCGATAATTTTTATGATGGTCGTGGGGTCACAAGATGAAAATAAGGAAAAATCAGTTGAGTGAAGAAAGGACTCGTGTGCACTAAGTATTGGTGCGCAATGCATGCGTACTAACTTCTTTTGGCACCTTGCGGTGGAGGACTTATGGTGCATGGAATATATCGATGAGTGGAGTGTGTGCAATGAATATTGGAATGTGGGCTATAGAACTGGTGGAGCACACATAATATGGGAGTGAAGTACATGCACGGTGAACATGGATTCCATGTAGAATTGATGGGTGCATGCATAATAATAGTGCACAGGGTGTGAAAATTGAATACTGGTGATGCACAATGAGCGC
>WSFP011340684.1:0-37263 GCA_009831015.1 Picea engelmannii | reverse complement strand
TGCAACTTAGGGTTTTATGAGAAAACCCTAATTTTTCAAACTTCAAATTTTGAAAATCTGATCTAGGGGATAGATGCGCTGAGCTGAGGCGAGTATGCTGGTGTACTCGGAATTTCGAAAATCCAAATTTTACCCCTTCAAATATGCTCTGCGGATTTCTGGACTGGTGCTTCTGGTACTTCTGGTACTTCTGGTACTCTGGTTTTCTGGTACTTTGTGAAACTAGGGTTTCAGTTTCCAGAGGATCTAGCCACTGAAAAGGTGCGCTCTAGGTGCCAAATTGATCCTTGGGGGAGGGCGCAACTTTCTAGGGTGATAGATAGCTGAAAACTCTCACTTTTTCAAAACCCCAATTTTGGGCCCTGGTAACAGTGACATTTTTCCTCTTGCAGATTGTGTTGTCTTCAGGTTGGCTTTGATTCCATGTTAATGTTTATGCTATTATTATAGTTCTTTGCATTTCATAAAGATAAGAGCATAATAAGCATAAGATCACTGAGAAATACACATCCACAATAGACACAACATTTATCCTGGGAAACCCTCTAGGGGAAGAAAACCCAACAAAAACTTCCTTATCATAAATAGCTTATCAAAATTTCAAGAGATAACTTCAACCAATATAGAAAATCGTCCTCCAAGAGATGCACCACCCTTCTTCTCTTCTCTCCAACTTGAAAATGCAACTTGCCTCATAAGAGAATGAGCAAGTGAAGTGTGAGTTAGAAGTGAGGCACTAGCCTCTTATTTTTACTAATCTGGCACGTGTGAAGAGTCACCATCTGGCAGGGCCGACCTCTCACACTGGGTGGGTAAATCCACCTTTAATTAAATCTGGCCCTTTCATTTTAACTGCTGGGGCCGACTTCTTATTCTTTACATTATAATTGTCCGATGACCAATCCGCAAAAGGGGATTTGGTCCTTATACAATTACCGACTTGATTAATCCTCAATGCGGATTAATCTAATAATACAAATAATAATAATGACATGATTAATCCTCAATGGGGATTTAATCCAATAATAATAATAACATGATTAATCCACAATGGGGATTTAATCCAATAATAAAATAATAAGAATGCCCTTCGCAGTTACATTATTTCAACACGTATGAAGGTCGATGAATGTAAATCCTATTATTTTAATAGATAATGGAAACATGTTGCATGACTGCTGAGAAGGGGATGTGCTAAGAGAGACCACAATTTCTAATGAAAATACGGTGGAGGGGACCCGAAATGGTTGCGTTAACCTCCACCAAACCAGTACTATGATGGTTTTAATTACTCAAGATTAGAACAACCCTTTGACCTGAAATGAATTAAAGTTACGCTGGTAGGTGGGAAGGCCTCCTTAAGAGTTAATGAGGGGATGGGGAAGACTGTCCATCTGTAAGGCCTCCAGACCTGACCACGGACTGGGAGTTCGAGCCACACACAATCTTGCCGTGGAAGGCAAGAAAGGAAGAGTGGTGTGGGTGGCCAGTGATAAATCCATTGAGAGTGACTGAGCCTATGGTTGGGTGGAAATGAACACCCCTCTCAGAAGTCACATCACACCTTATGGTTCTGATAAGTGTTCTTATGCCTTTTTCTTTGAATTGGAAATAATGAATACATGACTTGTATTTATATGCCTATAATTCTTTTTGTATTGAATAATTAAGTTAGAAGTATGCTTTCATTCCTTGAGAACTTTCATATCTGCTTGATTTCCTTATGCTCTAGTTTAATTTCTCGGAAGCACTTTCCCAGATAATTTCGTCACCGTTCTAGAGTCATGTGAGTACTTCCTTGATTACGAAGGTTGAACCTTGCAATCACTAAGAGGATGGAGTTTAATAAGCTCAGGAGAAGTAGTGTAGGTATGCATCGAGTCTCTACAAGGTGGGAAGAGACCAAGACCATATTAAGTCCTAGAGTTGAGGAATGAACGTAAGGAGTGCGTGAAAGAACTTTTCCAAGCATTACGTTCAAAAGAAAGAATGCAAAAATCTTAAGTCCTTCAGAGCCAACAAATCTCAGGAAGAATAGTGAGGTTCAAGTATCGAAAAGGAATATCCTTTCATTTAGAACATGAACAGATGATATCCGTTGGGGAGAACCCAGGGTCTGTTGCGACCATTAGATTTGAAGAAGGGGCACATGTGTCAACGCCTCGACTCCTTCAGTATTTGCAAATTCACACATCGGGAGGTTCGCACGTTGGCACGACTAAACTCCCAAAACCCGAAGTTGTGATGTGATCTGGACCTTAGATCTAAGGATCTATCGGGACCCTCCTTGACCGTCAGATTGGAGAGATCAGGGATTCAGACATTGGGAGATCCACACATTGGCATGACTAAACTTTCGAAACTCGAAGTTGCGATGTGAACTGGACCGTTGTGTCAAGGAAGGTCATGGACCGTTGATTTGACATGAGAAAATTAACACAAGAGTATGTGGGAATTCAAAATCCCCTTAGAACCAAGATCAAAAGAGATAACTGCTTTTTAAGAGCGCAGATGAGGTCCAAGAGGTGAACTTGTTTCAAGTTTGTAAGCTCCGGAAGGAAAGCGGAAGTAGAGACCCATATATCAGGGCTCACAGGAGGTAGATCGAGGGCTGAGGCCTTCAGAACATCTGAAATCTTCCAAGTCGGGGAAGAAAGTGAAATCTTAGGAGGAGGATCAACAATGACTGTTAAATCGAGCACTGTGAGAGATCTGGACTGTGGGAATTTATGTCCAGACAATTAGAAGAGAACGCAGGAGGAGATCAGATCTGTGCTGTCAGATCTGAGTGCGATGACCAACAACCATTGGATCCAAGATAGGTGCACGAGAGTTAAACCCTTCAAAAGTATACAGGAGAATGGACTTTGCCAAGTTCCAAAGTTATGAAATCATCGGAACCATCCATCGTCAGGGTAGACAGATGGTAGAAGATCCGAGAGTTCAAGGATTCAGACTTTGAAAGATTCGCAAGGGAAAGAGTGGAGATGATCCTAACTGTTGGTGCTGAGAAGGACACGTGGCAGAAGATCAACATTTCTTTGACTCACACATCGAGAGAGTCAAAGGCAAGAGTTGTGACGACTCATGAAACATGAACTTGCGATTTGATCACAACTGTTGGATCACGGAGGATTGCATACCGTTGATTCGACGCGGGCGAATTTCAGGAAATCGAGGATCGAGAAAGGCCCAATTTGCAAGAAATGATATTGAACGTTGGATCACGAGAGATCGTGGACCATTGATCTAAAGCCATTGGGAGTTCAGGGATCGGAAGAGTCAAGGTTGACTCACATCCAGATACCCGATACACGAAGCTGTGATTTGATCCTAGTTGTCCATTGAGAAGGGACATGTGGAGATAAGTCAACGTTTCGCTAACTCACAACTCGCAAAGTCCAAGTTCGTGAAAGGATCACAATCGTTGATTGAAGGAAGGATCCAGACCATTCATCTAGAAAGAGAATATCGGGAAATTGAGAATCGGGGAAACAAAGGTCAACCGACCTCCAAAGTCGTGAAACACAAAATCCCGATTCGCGAGAGAGGAGATCAGGACCGTTGGATCGTGGGAGAGTGTGGTCACAGCTTGATGACATATAAAGGAAGGGATAGCATGGAAATGTAGCACCTATTTTTCAAACCCTTAAAAAGGGGCTCAGGAAGGAGTCGCGGATTGGAAGAACCTATAACAGAAGAAAGGGGAAACTAAAGAGAGTTAAGAAAGAGAGAAATTTATTTATGCCTCGTTTTGGGTGTGTGACAGAGATATTTAGATACAGAAGGAAGGGTAAGCTTTAGTTGTCACAACAAGTATGTTGAGAAGATACTTTTGAGGTCTGGTATGAACGATGTGAAACCAATTTCAGTCCCTTTGGCTTCCCATTTTAATCTTTCTTCAAGTTTATGTCCTAGTACAAAATAAGAAAAGGAATATATGTCTCGAATACCATATGCTAATGCAATAGGAAGTTTAATGTATGCGATGGTTAGTACAAGGCCAGACATTTCACATGCAGTTGGGGTTGTCAGTTGGATGGAAAATCTAGGTAAAGAGCACTAGGTAGTAGTGAAATGGGTGCTTCGGTATTTGAGAGGCACAAGTGATTAGTGTATCACTTATAACAATGGTTGTGAATTAGTCTATGGATATGTTGATTCTGATTTTGTAGGTGATTTGGACAAGAGAAGGTCGACTTTAGGGTACGTATTTACTCTTGTAGGTGGAGCTATTAGTTGGATGTCAAAGCTACATAACATTGTTGCTTTATCCACTACAGAAGCAGAATACGTAGCTGCTTCACATGCTTGCAAAGAGGAAGTTTGGTTGAAAGGTTTGTTTGGTGAGTTTGGAAGGATGCAGGACAAAGTAAAGTTACTTTTTGATAGTCAAAGTGCTATTCACTTGGATAAGAATCCAACCTACCATAGTAAAACAAAACATATACTTATCAAGTACCATTTTGTAAGACAAGTCATTGATGAATGTGGAGTCTCTCTTAAGAAAGTGCATACAAAAGAGAACTGCACATACATGTTCACAAAACCAGTACTTTTAGAGAAGCTACGATGGTGCTTGGCTTCACTTGGCTTGCAAAAAAGGTGATGAACAAAAAGAAGGAGCAATGTATCATGTTAATTATTGTCAAGGTGGAGATTGTTGGAATTTGGTGACAACAATTCCCAAGAATAGTTTTTTAGATCCTATTATTCCGAATTGGTTGTAACTAAATGAGAGCAAGGATATGAGTGCATTCAATGAATTGGTTTCTTGTGTAAATTGTTATAAATTTGTGTATGCTCATAGAGGCTGAGAGAGATGTATGAGTGAAGCTGCTGTAAATCTCCTTGATCTGAATAATAAGACAACCGATGCCTTCACTTGGTGGACGTAGCCCAAATCTTGGGTGAACCACGTAAATCCCCATGTCAAATGTTTGATATGTTTTTTGTATTAATCCACTGCATATAAGTTCATTAATGGTGGCTGCAAAATTAACACTTTTTTTCATGGTTGTGGTGTTCAAACTATGATAAGGACCCACTAGAGGATGGGAAAACGTTGTTATCCATCTTTCAACCATGTCTATAAAATTGATTTATTCATGCACACATTCAAATGATAGAAATGAAAATACATAACCTAAGCCAGATCTTGAGATAAGACCATGTTAATTATCATTTACAAGCACATGTTCATAAAAGAGAAATTCTAATTCAATATTTGGTGTACCTTCTCCAATACATATATATTGAAACACTATACAGTACTACTAGAAAATTCAATCCATATAAATACTAATTTAATGAATGACCATTTTCTTTTGTCATATAATTTCATTTGAATACTGTACTTATGCGATATATATATATATATATATATATATATATATATATATATATATATAAGAATAGGAAAAACAATAGCCAACTCAAATACCTTCATTGGTAACAAAACTTATAATAAATAGTTTTATCATAGTATTAAATTCTTTGAAACATCTCTAATGGTAATGATGGAATTCTACTAACATATATCGGGTAAAACATCTACTTCTCTTAGAAATCCTTGTGTATGAGTGAAACCCAAAGTTTCACCCTTCTTCCTACTATTGGTGTATGAAACCAAGGGTCACACCCTTCTCTTCAGCTTGTGGGCCAGTAAAGGAGGTAATGCCCTCTTCCTCTACTGCGTGTGGGTGAGATCAAAGACTGCACTCTCTTACCCTTCTATGCACGGGTGACTTAGCATTCTATCAAGTACCACATTAATTTAATTGTAAGTTCATACAGAGTATATAGTTACCCTCTTTAGTAGACAATGGTCATATTTCTTTTATTTTCATGTTTAAAACTGTGAACTCGATGGTCGTATGTCTTATCTTATGAACAATATATAAACAATGATACAATCAACCTTTGTTTTATACAGATGCAAGATACATATCCTTGGCTTTGTTTTAAAAATGTATTTGTTTAATACGAGGTGTCCTTCAGGCCTGGTTCACCTCTAAAAGGATTTCATGGTCGAATTTAACAAGGTAAGACTTGCACTTCTATAGGTTCCAAACTATCGATGTCACACTGGTTCTTTTATGATGTCTTTTTTCCATTCCTAATGCACTATCTAAGCCATCTCAACAAAATATGCAAAATCTTACTACATTTTACATTAACCTTACATGATCAAAACTAACATATGTTATATTGGGTTACTATCAAAAACCACTAAACCGTTAACATTAACCTCATAATCTAGGTTAAACTAACATTAACCTAGTTCATACTTTTTGTGATTTATTCTTACCTACATTAATCATATGAGTTTTATTGATATGGAAACAAGAGAGAGAGAGCCACGCAGTGGCTAGTCCCTACCTTAACAAAGTGTAAATACAAATAAGTTAACAAAGTGTAAATACAAATAAGGTAATAGATACCATGCTTGTCATTTCTATGAACTCTCGAGTTTTGTCTGATAACCCTCTCAAAAGACTCAACGCATGTTATGCAATGTGGAGGTTTACTACTAATGGTTGGTGGTAATAGGAGAATGTAAACCTACCGCTACCAGGTTTCAGTTCACGCTTCTCAATTTTGTTCATAATAATAATGATCTAATTTAATAAATTATAATGTAGAGGACGCAGGCTAATTAATTATGTTAACAGTCTAATCGTAGCAGGTCCGAGCTTGCTAATTGTGGCAAGTCTAGTATAATCGTGGCAGGTCCGAGCTTGTTATTTTAATGTGGGATGGCCATCCGTCTAATTCACTGATACAAGGTAGCGTGACTAAGCCAGAGAATAATTCCCCATGCTATCACCTACCTGGGTTCGATCATCCGTCGGTCATCAATGGTCATAGAGGCTCTGGTGCCCCACGAGAGGCTTCTAGTTCCGCCAGTTGCAGGGAGAGTATATTAAGTCTCTACTTTTACGGTTTAAAAAGTTGATTCACCAACATACGCACTGGTTCTAGAACCAAAGTAAGCAGTTTCAGTCTCACTCGCACCTGCAACAGATCGTGCAGTAGCATATACAAATAGAGTTCCATAGCTAGTTTACCGAGAGAGCTATAGCTATAAGAGTAGTGACCCACATGATCAATGGCCTCTGACTTATATTCTATTCCTTGCTTGAACGGGTAACATAGCTCCCAACTCCCGCTACTCCATAGAACTCGGGCCCTGAGGAAGTATTCTGGGGACCTTTCCCGTAGCCAAGCAAGGTTGGCCGACCTTTCAGAACCTTATTCTTAAAGGATAATGGTTGAGTCAGTATATTACTGACCAGAAGGTATTACCTGATCTCTTCTCTAGTTTCTTTGGATTCTATACATGAATAGACTTTACTCTTTCTGATTGGATTAAAAAAACTTTATAACGTGAAGACGAGTTGAGTGGAGCTTGTGCGTATAGAACTGTGCGAGCGAGAGTTAGATGACGCGAGCTCTGATGGTGCGATCATGAGAGCATCTCCCTAGTGCGAAAAGAGAAACAAAACACCAATAGAACAAAGGAATTGTGCAAAATTAAGGTTTAGCTCAGAAATTAGGGTTTCATGGATACACATACTGGTGGGGCGAATAAGAATTTCGTGTAGACTACAAACTAGGACGCATATGGACAGACTGGTGGGAGTAAGAAAACCCTGAACGAAGGGCTGAGTGAATTGAGAGTGGGAGGCGAATGGCAGGCTAAGCTATTTGAAGAGGTAATGTTCTAACATGCATTTTCTGCCAAGACACATTAATTTTCTAAATTTATCAAGCATGACAACTAGGGAATAATGATTAATTCTATCCCTTTTACTTGATCAATCCTCTCCCCAATTTGTTTTACTCGATCACTTTAGCAATCCTTAATTTTGAAACTTGTTAACAACCAGAAGAAATAAACAAGTTTCTTGATAGACTCTTAGATTGTTAATGAATGCATGAATTATTATTATGGAGTGGCGGGGTAGAACATTACCTTCGATGGGCTGAACAACCCAGAGAAGGTGGGGCAAGAACAAAAAATGCCACTCTACCATAACCTCCAGGTAGGGATTTGGTGCCACAATCAAAGCCATCAACAACGGGTTGCAACAATCAAAGCCATCAATAACGGGGAATGCAACCGTGGAAACAATGGCTAAGTGAGGAGCAAATACTCTAGCTAGAAACTTTGATTTTTTTGCAATTTTCATCATCTTTGGGGGTCAATGGATCACTCTTGTTATAGCCCAACCCAACCTCATGCAAAATATAATCAACTAGGTGCAAATCTAAGGGGTGGCTAGGTGGTGAAGAGATGGAAAAGTCATGATCCAAGTGCAAGGCATGTGGTGAAAAGATGACAAGGTTGAAGGTTTTTGGAGGTTTTTAGCAATGGGAGAGAAATTAGAAATTAGTTTTTTTTAGTTCATTTTTTAATGCTAACAATTCCAAAAAATATATTCTCATACACCAAGACAATAACGTCACATCAGTAAGCTCTCAACAAATAAAAAATTAGATTTATAATTTTTAATAAATACTAAAATAAATTTATTTAAAAAAAAATAAAGATTATAAAATAATTAAGATGATCTTACAAATTAACATCCAAAACGTACCAATTATTATAACAAATTGCACCAATGATAGTTGACGGCTGAGCGAAAGCTATAATTCCTAACCAAGGCAGGGACTAATAATGAAACCAACTATTCTATCAAAAATCACAAAGAAATATAGATAACTCCCATTCAAGTCCAATGAGACAAACTAATCCAACTATCATCAAACGATTGAGAAAATATCAAGTCACGAAAATCAGAATATCTTTAATTTTGAAAAAATTAATAGTTGTGTATCATCGAAATAACCTTGGTCATTGTCGATCTCTACACTTAACAATGAAGCTGAAATCTAGTGAAACATGATTGAAATGATTGATATGAGTAATATAATAGTAATTAAATATGGCATCCGAACAAGAATGAATGTTGTTTGCAGATCTAGACATATTTCACAACACAAGATGACACCATGAAACTTAGAACATTATGGAATAATCCACTTTTGGATTTAACAAGGAATAGTGTCAAATCCTTAAAATAATGAATTGTAAATGCTTAGTCATGTTTACAATATTATGATATGTATAATTCTATTGGATTACAAACAATAAGCCATATCGATATTGTTCCATAATGAATACTTGTTAAGGACAATGGATCTAAGTCAACGTATGCATTAAGTGGAACGAATAATCTATCAAAAGGCTATAGAAGGTTTGAAAAATCAGGACAACAATATAAAGCACAACCATGATTCAAATGATTATCGACAATAAATCAATGAATATATGCAATTCTTGATGAGACGTAGGATTCAACATTTTCTCATCTGCTTTAATTATTCTAAGTTTAAACCCTTTCCCTATTGGGTTTACCCAAGAATCTTACGCAAGTTAGAACTATATAATGGTATAATAACCACTTTGTTTATGGATATATTCAATGAATTCGTCTAGAGTGCCTCCAGATATTGGGTTTTACTTGCACCGAGCCTATTAATGGTTATCCCAGAGAACTGAAATCATCAGAGTGGATTTTGTTTTGGGAGAATTTGTTTGTCTGTTGCTTTTATAAGTCGTATATATATATATATATATATATATATATAGCTAAGAGGGTTTGTGGTTATTTTAAAGATCTATGGATTAGAGCCAAAGGTTTGATATGCTTATGGGTTCTATACCCAAGAGGGGGCTTCACCTTGTTGAAGCCACAAGACATAAATCTAGAGGATGTGATTGAAAAGAGTGAAAATAAACACCTGAACATTTGGTCATCTCCCAACAACTACTTCGAAATATATCAGACCAAAGGTTCAAGCAACAATTCGATAATGGTTTTTTTTACAGATCTAAGGATTTTTTAAATGTAGACATGAGAGGATATTTTCCATTCCTCCACCGAATCCATTTACAGGTTTTCCTAAATAGACTTCATAGCTGAAAATTTCACCAACATGACCTTTATCCAATAATACACGAGAAATCCCTAAAACATCAATGCCATACCTCTAACTTTCCACATATTATGAATTTCATATTTATCAATATGATAATTCTTTTATTCTTTGATCTATAACCATCTCTCTGTGTGTACACACACACACACACACACACACACACACACACACACACACACACAGAGAGAGAGAGAGAGAGAGAGAGAGAGAGAGAGAGAGAGAGAGAACTATATTATTTTCAAATGAATTTTAACTTGGAAAGGCCCATAGGCCCTTAGTGTTAGATCCAAATCTCTGATACCATAATTAATGGCCCAAATTCTACTGCAAACTAAATTCATAGCTAAACACCACCATCAACAATCATTCACTGATAAGATTAAAGATACATGACTTATGACTACATAATTTATAAGGAGCACGTGGTGAGTATCTTACCTGAAAGATGAAGGATTCAACTTACCTATGTCACTCCAATCCTTGATCTAGCATGTCGCATTAGAGTGTGGGAGATGACTCTCCTCCAAGCCAACCCCTCAATCATCAGAACTGAGAGTCACCAAGTCGCCAATCCACTACTATGCCAACTGTTTTTATCCTTGTCCTTTATAGCCCCAAGATAAAGAGTTGTCCTTTTCTCCTTTTTCTCCATCCTCATATAGAATCTATCCATGATAAAGAACTCAATCCATAGGGTCCACTTTTCATTATACAATTCTTTCTTTATCTTATTTTAGGGTTTTTCCATAAATTACCATTACTTATTTTACCCCTTTATTTTATTACCCAAATATTTATTTTTAAGTACTTATTATGATCCATTTATGTTAATTATTATACTTACTTATTTATTTATACAATAATAATATGGGGCATAACAAGAAAAGAGGGACCCTTGGTCTTCATATTTCCTAGAAAGAGAATCCACAACCACATTCTCTTTCCCCTTCTTATAAACGATCTCATAATCATAAACAAACATTTTCATTAACCACTTATATTGATCATGGGAGGAAATCCTTTATTCCAAAAATTAATTGAGGCTATGATGATCAATTTTAATCTAGAAGCGTTGTCCAAGCAAGAAAGGATGCCAAAGATATACCGCATGAAAGATAACCAACATTTCCTTTTCATAGGTGGATTTTCTCAAGTGTTACTTAAAAAGTTGTTTTTTAGTAAGGCCAAAGGTCTACCTTCTTACATGATAACTGCCCCAATTATTTCCCAAATGCATAACATTCCAAAACAAAAGTCTTTGTGAAGATGGGTAGGGCCAAAACTAGAGTGACAATTCCTACACATAACTTGTTTCAAATCTTGGAAGGATTGATAAATGACTATATTCCAACTGAAAACATTCTTCTTAAGGAGGGAAGTGAGTGGATCTGAAAATTTTCCATAATTTTGAACAAACTTTCGATAATATCTAGTTAAACTCAGGAAACCTCACAATCTTTTAAGAGTTTTTAGGGAAGGGCCAATCATTCATAGCTTCTATTTTTTAGGATCCACACTCACACCATCTTGACCAACAATATGGCCCATGTACTCTACTTCAGAAGCTCCGAAGGAATATTTAGAATGTTTGATAAATAATTGATGCTAAGATAGTAAATGTAAGACTTCATCCACATGGTGAAAATGGGTGTTGGATGTATGGGCTGAACTAGGTTCTACCTTAGTTCTCCAAAAAAACCCTATAAACCATCAACACCTCTAGTAAATCGGAAGGAAACACTGCGCCCAAAGTGCATAGTGCAGTCTCACGTGAGATGACTTATGTGTGATTGCATGACCCATGTGTCTACAATCATGGAAGGGATGGAACTCATGGGAATGTTAGGCCTATTAGACTTATTCTACTTAAAAATTCATTCTACCATACCATCATTCATGAGATATACTATTATATCCATTCAATGACATTCATTATGTAGAAAAAATCATACTATTCAATTGTGTGTTGTAAATAAACTTCAACAGATTCATCCATTTATTTATTCATTCATCATCAAGCATATAAAATCAACACATAAGAGATAACACACATAGAGACACCATTTTTACCATGGTTCATCCCCTGGGATACGTCCACAAAGATCTTCTACTTCTTATTCATTAAAATAGGGTGCTACACGCATTACATCAAAAATTTGTCATACTTCATGAGGCTGACCAGTGTCGTACCAAGCTCCACAACTTGCGACTTGACCCTCAATTACATCTCAAAAATTGACTCCATATGAAATCAACAACTCTCAACAAAAATAGTACTATGACTCAAAACATATCAAAGACTCAAGACTCAAAAAGGTTCTCCAAGATAGGTTCTCCATACATGAGTTCTAAGACGATCCTTCTATCTAACTCATACATCCTCTATTTATAATTTAAAAGTGTGAAAAAACCCTTATATCATACTCCAAAACCCTAATTATAAGTGGACTCAACTTTTCCACATTCTAACTTCCTTCGCACACTAACCCATAATTCCATCACATTGATTTTCCTTTCTTCCTGGTGCGCTACTTCGTTTGCCTTCTTGCGCACTACTTTCTCCTCATTTCCTGGCGTTCTCTGCTTCCTTGGTCCATTCTACCTCATTTTCTACATTGTATCACAAAACTTACCCCAAAATTTCTGCTGCAATAGGCCCCCAACACTAACCCATGTCTTGTCCTGAGCCACTCAGACAGTGTGTGCCTCCTGCACCGATTTCTCCAATTCCTGGAACTTTTTTGTGAGTGCATCTACTTGTGTCTTCACTTGCGCACTTTTTCTGTCAATGTCTCTACCACCTGGATTGTGATGTGTTCCTTTAGCACTTATACACTTTCTGAGTGCACCTATTCCAATATTCCTTTCTCTGTTTCCAAATCTGTTATCATCTTCTCTGCTTTCTCTTGAAGAAGATCTAGATGATATTATCTTGTTTTTATTTCTTCTTGGATTGTCTTCAATTCTACTTGCAAATTTTTATTTTTCTGCACGACCTTGATTCTCTCCGATATAGGAATTTCCTTCTGTCTCTGCTTTAAATCCTGAACTGCGGAGTTCAAATTCTCTTCCCTTTGATCCAACTGTTGGATTCCTTCATCTTTTTCCAGGCTCGTCCATATCTGTGTGGTCCTTTCGTAGAGATTTGCTACATCTTTTACTTCCAATGCGATAATTTCTATGTGTTCTGTTGCTTGCTACTCCCTCTCTAATCTGACTTCTGGAGGGGTAGTTGGTGTCAAATTCCTAGCTAATTCTATTATCTCATGTTCATACCCATCCATCGCCTATGCTATCCTCTGTATATTTTATTCTGCGCTAAGATCCCTTTCTAGTGCATTGTCTAGAATCATTTGGAAGACTTCCTCAAGTCTTTGCTCTAGTTTGTCTGTGCATTGTTTTTCCTCCTCATGTTCGATCTGCACTTCTTTGAGGGCTATCTCTAATACCTCATTTTCTTCCTTGGTTGTCTCCAAGTTTATTACATTCATCCTATCTTTGGATTGAAATTCTTGTGCGACACTCATCTGCAAATTGTACAACACTTTGGTTGGTATCTTGGACAACACCAAGTCCAATAGTTCTACATCCTTCAAAGGTGTTTTCACAGTGTCTTCATCAACTTGTAGCATGCTTTGGTTTATCTGGAATGTCACTCTTACCACTATTTCTATCTGCACTGTTTCCTTCTCTTGATGTACTGGATTCTGTTGCGTTGAGGCTTCCCATTGTTCTATTTCTTTTTTTTGTGCTACATTAATATGGAGGCTTTCCAAAGTCTCCTTGACCTCCATCATTTTTTCATGATTTCCTCTCTCCATAATTTTGCAATGTAGAGTGTGTATTCTCCCCGGTCTTGCACCTTATCTGCCACTAACTCTGTTTCATCTTCAGTTATAGTGAGTTGAATGGGATTCTTATGTGCTTTCACCTTCTTCCTCTGTTCTCCCATATGCATGGTTGATTTCCTCTTTGGTGGTGTGTATGTTTGCGCTGAAATATTTGTTTCTTGGGTGTCCTTTCCATTGTGTTGCTTTGCTCCATTTGTTTCCTCTACGCACTCATTCTCTAACATTTAGGCCCTTGGTATTGTTTCCTTCTTTCTTGGTTTCTTTGCTGCTGTACCAGTCGTTGTTGGTTTGCTGGGCTCTACTGCTTTTCTAGTATTTTCTACCAGGCTACTAGAATTTTGTGATGTGCTAGCTTTTGCCTGCTCTTTTCCCTTTGCTCCTTTCTTGAATGCTATTGTGTTGGTTTTGCACATGGGTGAGAAAAAAAACAACACTTACTTTCCCAGTTAAGTCAGCTAAACAAGATAGAGGTTTTTGAGTTGATTAGGTAACCAAATACACATGAAACAAGGCAATACAAATAAAAACAAAAGGAAATAAATGTTAGAGAAGCTTGCAAGAACTAGAACCATGAAAACAAAAAAATGACAATCATATAGCTACCAATGGATCAATGTATTGATAGGCTAGCACCATAGAGAAAGGAAGGGACTTGTGAATCCCTTCTTCCTCCTTGGGAGTTCTCTTGACTTCTTTAATAAAGAGCTCTTCTCTTCATACAATGGAAAGTAACAATGGTGAAAAAATACAATGTCAATCCTCTCAAGAGGTGAGTGGAATGGCCCTTGCTATAGTGCTTGAATGATTCAAAGAGAAAAGAGGATTCTCTAAGAAAAATTCTTGCAGCATAACAATACCTTGAAGTTATTATTTTTCTAGCACACCCATGGCACATATTTATAGTGTCCATTCATGGCAAGATACAACTGGTTCATAGTTTGAAAAAGGGGCCTTTTAGGGAACTTCCTAGCCCTTTACCAACCTCCAAGCTAGATTTCGCTCAGATATGAGTGTCAAATCGTGTTGGGGGTCAGAATGGAAGTGGTTTAGAGTCCGACAAGAATCATAAATGCGTCTTTCATGAGAAGTGTGCGTCTTTGCTCGTAGAAAGTCAAGCATCTTGCGCATTCTGAGCACAATGCGCGCCTAGGGATGTGTTAGCCCATGCATTCTGTGCACAGTGCACGCACTCCCTTTGGTGAATTTTCACACTTTGATTTTTGAACCAAGTATATAGTTTGATGCCTTTTTAATGGATTTTGGTGATGTGGGTGTACTAATTGCTGCTAGAATTGATGTCTTTCTTCAACCATTGTGTGCAATGTTGCGGACAATTTTTTGGTGATAACAGATGCCCTCTGATGTGTGAGGTTAGGAGAATATGTATAGCCGAAATACATCAATGTTTCTTTTACTGAGAGTTCCATTGTAAGGAAGAGTGAAGAGAGGAACTGCAAGAGAAATCCGCCAGAGGGAGAGGGAAAACTATGGGAACCAAGCCTTTTTCTAGGAAGAAAAAATAAAATCTGTATACAAATGAGGTGGGCATGCCCCATGCTCATGTCATGAAACCAAAATGTGGGATTGTAACTGAAGATGTATGATTATGTAGATAGCTGCAATGCCTTCAAGGGCGGTTGATAACGGTAGATGACAGTTCTGATTGGTGAACTGGCTCTGAAGCAAGTAATGGATGACTGTAAGAAGTGTCGATGACTCGTAGGCATTGATGGCCTATCAACTTCAGAGGTCTTCGACTATTATGAAATAAATGCAATGGTCGCATAGTAAGATCCACATTAACATGAGAGTTTGTTGAAGTGGAATGTTATGGGGGTCAACGGAATCAGAAAGCAATGATGACTCTCTCTGTTTCGTCTGAGACTCCTCATTGAAAAGGTAATGAGAGTCAAGATATTGTCACCCTTCTAGAAACTGTGTTGATGTCGACAGGAAGGGAGACACAACATCGAGAAGAAAAAGGGATTCTCGAAATACATTGAGTAATATGTGATATCAGGTACTGATGGGTAACATGGATGAAGTCACGACACAATGAGACGTAGGAATTCTGTTAGTTGGGGTGTTAAAGGATGATTGGAAGAAACCGTAAAACTACATCTAGTGTTAGGGGGACAACTATACATGGGGTTAAACTGTGCTGGAGGTTGAAAAAAGTGGGCAAACTTAGAGATCGTGGGTACATGGAGTTGGGATACTTGGGGGTTTGTCAACGATGGAGATATGAAAAAAGGGTGGATGCCCCAACCAAGGGCGACATGGGTTGATTTTCCAGGTAAAAGAAGGCCATCGAGGAGGATGACTAAAAAAGCTATGTATATGCTGGAAACAAGGGATTTTTACATTTACCAAATAAAATAAAGAATAACTTGGGTTGAGTATATAGATACAAAAATGGGTGCCCCATTGAAAGATGGCTTGGCATGTTTATAGCACAAGTTTGTGAAAGAGAACTGGTAGAGGGTGGGGGCCCCATGGGTGGGTTTTTGTATTGGGTAAATGAATGGAGGAAAATCTGCATAGGGGAAAACTGATGGTGGATGAGATGGAGGGATAATGGAACTATGAGGGTGTAATCAACATAACCAAGTGTAGGATGACATGACCTAGGCGTCTATTGGGAAGGTTAAAAATATGATCAGAAGAAGTATGTGGTTCATTCTCGGAATCGCAACAACTATCGGGACTCCCAATCCTAGAGGGTGAAAAATAACATGAGTGCCAATTTTTCAAGGGGAATTATGAATGGGACAACTCATGTGGGTGAGAGTGTTATCGGTTGACAGTACCAGAATGTGGCAGAGGAAAAGGTACTGAAGAGCCGGATGTAGGGACTCTAAAAAAAATGTCAGAGGGTGTGATTGGGATATGCAAATTGTTTACATAGGGAGTAATTAAATGCTAGTGTTGAACATATACCGAAAGGGTCTGTAAGATTTCTTAACAAGTACCTGCACAAAAACCAAATACCTGATGTGAATAATATATGATGGTAAAGAACATATAATAGCTATTTGATCAAACTGAAAGTAAGCATGTGTACCTGAACGTGGCATGAAAAAATGCTGCTCTGGGGATAAATGCAGATGATAGCCCAGGGAATATGAATGTGTAGATGGCTAGATCAGGATCTCGTGGCTGAGAATGGTTCAAAAAATGGAGGCTCTAAGCTCCTGTACCAGAATGTGAAAGTTGGGAAAAAGGGCCTATATATGGATGGTGGGTCCACAATGCCACCTCATTTTCATCGACACTATTGATGATCTGGCGAGAGAGCAGTGAGGTGATTGGAAGATTTTGGGAGCTTGGGGCTACCGATTCGGTAGTTGCGAGAGAAAGGTTAGTGACCTTATCATCCCACATTGTGTGATTTTTATGGATGTTAACTAGGGGCTGTACAGAGGGTTGTACAGGGGTTTTTAAGGGTAGGTGTCCAATAGCTCATGGGGAAAGGGAGAATACTTGCGCATGTGTGCGCGGGTGGAATACCCTATTTTTTGTTAATGGGGATGGGGTTGGAGACCCAAGAAGTGTACGCAATGGGGTAAATGAACCCAATAATGCGTAATTTGTCTATTTCGGCTTTGATAGCTGTAAATTTGGATAGGTGGAGGGGGCATTGATTTTGACGAACAAGGGTGATATCTGACTATGTGTTGATACAATGTTCGACTATAGAAGGATCAAGGCCAGGCGTCTCCGTATATGACCAGGAAAAAATATCCTGGTATTCCTGAAAGAGAGCTTTGTAAGAAATGATTTCTTCAGTGGAGCATGTGGTGCCAATGGTGATCTCTTCTATGATGCATGGTTTAATGGAAATGCCAATATTGATTGTGGGGGAGATGTTGGCCATTTTTCCTTCTTCAAAAGCGTCAGGGGCAAGAATAGGTTTTTTGAACCAGTCAATACGACCTGGAGGAATAAAATCCTTGGTCTCGATCGTGCATAGGGAGGCTTGATGAGGAGGGTGAAAGACCTCTTGTGAGAGACAAAGTGCTCTATAATGGAGCTCATTTCAAGGGAAATAAGGGGTAGTCAGTTCCTCCAATATATCTTCATCGCAGTGGAACCTGTGAGAATACAAAGGATCCTAGGAGATGGTAGGGGGAACTGTCACTGGAGAAGTGTCATTGGTATCAATGGATGAGGACATAGAAGGGATACCATGTGCGAAGTGTGATGGATAGTTGGTCATAAATGAATTGTCAAGACATTATGGATGATATCTCATTCATTCGGGGATTGATGAAAAAATATAATGAATGTCAGTAATGTGAGCATCAGTAGGGAGTGTTGGAGGGAGCTCATGCCGAGATGTGTGGGGTACTATGGCTAGTGTTTGGCGGAATTGAGGTAGAGATGGGAAATGATGAGTGTAATGGCCATATTATGAGCATATGGCACAAGCGAAATTGGTATGTAACCCTTTCTTACATGTGGTGGAGGAATCCATAGTAGTAGTGGATGTACTTGATGGAGTGGCAAGCAATGGGGTTGTTTTAGGGAGTTGGATAAGATTGCGTAATTCGGGAAGAGTAGGACATATGTTAGTGGGGTGTCTTTCTATTTTGCATAGGGTTCAAGGAGGTTTATCTCGGGGAGGGAGTGGAGCTATGGGCTCGTTATTTCTTCGTTTGTCATCGGTAGTGGCGGTGGTGCCGCTAGTTGGGGGTGGGGGGGGGGGCTGTGGTAGGATCCTGTACTGGGATATGCATCGTTAATCCCTTTGTCCGAGGAGGGAGAGATGGTGTAGGGACCATAAAGGGTGGATGGAGATACTATATAGGGATGGTGATAAGCATTCTAGGAAGGGTGAGGGTAGAAGCGACCTGTAATGCTTGGATTCCTGGTGGGGGGTAGAAAAAGGGGATTTGGGTAATGGTTTGGGGGACTGTTACCCAAACCAGGATTTTCCCTTGGAGTAGTGGAAAATATGGGACAAGTGGTGTAGGGGTGTTCTTAGGGAATTCTTGAGGTAATAGTTCTTTGACTGGTGGAACTTCGATTTGGGGAGGGGCCTCAGTGAGAAGAGTTTTGTATTCGATATTTGTTCCATTAGAGGAAACTATATACACTTGTGCTAAAATAGATGGGTTTAGGAGAGGGGGTGCTCCATGATAAGTTCCTAACAAGGATGGGTTTTTGAACATTCCAGGGCCAATGTCAAAGACTGGAAAAGCATCCGAGCTAGCATGGAAAAGAGGGAGGATGTTAGCAATGTTGGAGGAATGATTAGGCTCATAATGTGTAAGTTGGTTGATGGTGACGATTTTCCCATTATGGGGGGACATCATCATACAAAACACAGAAGAGGATACTGCCTTCATAGCATACATGTAGCTACGTTCGAACAAGATATTGTAATCAATTTGGGTGTCGATAAATTCAATGTCAATCAGGATGGTTTTTCCCCTGAGTTCTACGGGGACATTTTGGAAGATCCCTTCAGGGGATGATGGTCGACCGTTGTAATCTCTCAGGGTGATGGCGGATGGTACTAGCTTAGGTAAGCCAATTTTCTTCCATACTACTTTGGACATGATGCATGTGGATGTACCTTCATTGATGATGCACTGATGAACTGTGATGTTACATATTTTAACTGGTATATGAAAGGCTACCATAGTGGGGAGACGTGGTTCTTCGCTATCCAAATCAAAGGTGATTAATCGAGTATCAGATGGTTCAAATTCCTCCAAGGTGGAAAGAAAGGATTTGCACTGAGATGGACAGGTTTGGAGGACCTCCAATATAGACATGGCTACATGAGACTATGCTAAGTCGTCGACCAAACTGTAATTATGGGCTGCCCTAGCATGAGGGTTATGTATATTCTATTGTAAAGGCATGCTGGATATATGGGGATTTGGTTCCGTATTAAGGTGTGGGATCGTCAATGGTTGTATTGCTGTAGTTGGAATTTTTTCTGAGGTGGTTGGTGTAGATTCACGAGGCATGTTGTATGGACGACTGCGTGTTTGCAAAACAATCTCTTCTTCGTTTCATCTGTTTTTAATCGAAAATTTGGGGGAAATGATGAGTATACTTTCCATACTCACCACATAGAGTGCAAGGGAAGTTAGTTCTAGTATTATTGTTCTTCCCTTATCGTGGTTGGTTTTTATTGTTTCCCCCTTGGGGGTTCTCGTTGCCTTGATTCTGGTTTCCCCCAGAGGACAGTTTTGTCGGGGGTTATTTCCTCTTGGTCCCGGGTTGTTATTGTTTCGATTTTTTCCTTTCTTCTTGGAATTATTCGACTGATGAGACAGATTTTCCATATTCAATTGTTCAAAAGCATGAACCTGTTGAATGGGAGAGGGTTGAACAAAATTAATGCCGACACGTGGTTGTCCTGGTGGAGGAGCAACCCACTAGGGAGGCCCAGAAAATGGAAAATATGGATTGTTTTGTGGAGATGATCCATATGGCATATAGGAAGTTGAAGTACTTCGACCGCTATTAGGGTTATAAATGGGGGTTGTGGGTGGACTTGTACTTGGTTGAGAGACCAGATGCATCTGGGGTACCGGTGGGGGTCCCCCCAATGACTGAGGGGGAACAACATGATATGAATGTTGGTGAGTGGGGGTAGGGTAATAATATGTCCCTCCATATTGTTGAGGATATTGATTTGCACCATAATTATGTGACGGGTGGCTGTAAGGGTTGAGGTGTGTCATAGAACCAATCAACCCATCCGCAGCATGAGAAACCCCAGGTTTGTCTTGGCCAAATGGTAGGGTTCTGGGTGCATCAGGAAATTCTGTGTACAAGTAACTTGATTGGGCATATATGAGGTCGAAATGTTGGGCCTTGATGATGGATTCCTTTTCTGATTGAGGAAAAGTGGATGCTACATCCTTGGCAATCACAGGGATAAGTGATTTAAGAAACCAATCGAGACGTTGTTCTTTGGTGGTTTCTACTTTACACAAACTATGTCACCAACTCAATTCATGGATGTGGTTGATGATATGGATGGTCGTGGTTTGTTTGAACTCGGAGAGAAGTTCTAAGCCAGTTTCATGAAAAATTGGTAATTGAAAAAAGGGCAAAAAGGATTTGACCATTAATGATTCAAAGGTCACATGGGACCCTGGATTTTTCGTCTACACACCATTTGGTTGATGAACCAGTGAGGTTTCATTGAAATAACCTCAAGTGGAGGGAATCATCCATGATGTTGTTTGAAGAGCACCATAAGTGGAAGTTCATAAAATGGTTGGAGGGGTCTTCCCCTGGTTTTCCTTCAAACTTCAGAATGTCTGAAGGTAACTTGGTAGGCATATTGGGCTAAGTGGCATCATGTAAAATGGGGTCATTCGTGAGTTTGGTTAAATCATGAATGTTGAGGGATGCCAAGTATGGAAAAGGGGGATTTGGTAGAGGATTAGTTCCATCCATTGTGTGTGTAGGTAATGGACCTGTCCCTTGAGAGGGATTTGGTGGGTTTGTACTTCTTTCTGGAAAAGAAGTTTGTCCCCCGCCTGCTTGTGAAGGAGAACTGACAAATTGATTTCCTTGGGTATTTTACCCAAGCAAAGTGGAACCAAGTAAAGTCGATCCCAAAATAGTAGCACTCACTGGGGTGTGATATGGTTGAGCCTGTGAGTAGGTGAGACTAGGGACTCCTCCTAGAATAGGAGGGGGATTCTGCAAGCGTATAGAACAATGAGGATTCTGTGGTTCCCCTATGGTTTCAAATAGAAAAGTGAATGTGTGAAAATGGTTACAAGAGAAAAATAAATGAACAAGAGATTTTTATATTTTTGAAATTCAAAAAATAGTGTAACTCACAATTTCATGTAATTAAATGAACATCATACATAAATCAACTGTAAATAAACAAGCACGTGGGTACGTGGATTTTATCCGCGTGGGGGAAAAACAAAAATTAATGCTTGTGTCCTAAAATACTTATCGTCCTTCCTCTCAATTTAGCACTGGGCCTTCCAATAACACTTGACAATGGGGTTTGAATCCACTAGAAGAGGAACCAGTGAAGTTTGAAGTAGTTATTTATAGTGAGGGTAGAGGGTGCATATCTCGAAAGAGCCGATGATCTTTCCCAATAGCCACACAAAATCTGACCAAGGTGTGATTGCAGCCCACAACCACCACTTGGGTATATATCCTATGTTTGGATGCTAAGTACCTCAATCGAAGTGCAACATTTAGATATTCAGCCTAAAAAATGGGTCACGGGATGGATATCCTCACAAGAGTTGGGTGACTCAAGGAGGTATGCACAGAACAACTAGACCTCATCCTTCGACCCTTCACGAGTATCTCCTTGCCTTATGGTATAGGAACACTTGAATTGGAGGATTTGAAAGATCCCTATTCTCAACTTCTGTTGTTTCAAAATGTGAGAACCTGATAACGGGGGGTTATTTGGATGCCTACCCCTGAGATCCTACCTAGACTAAAAAATTTCTTTTAGGCACCTCCCGAGGAGGAAAATTTAGTGTGTTTTTAGAATTTTTTTAGATGTGGTAGGCTGAGAGATTGGGGTAATGGACCAACCTCATTTGAATTAAATTGGTGTGAATAATTTATAAAGAAGTAGTTGGATCTTTCAGAGTTCGTTTTGAAGTACTTTGTGGGTACTTAAAAAATAAAGCTTACTTCGACCTCCATTATTCTAATAGAAATAATGTGTGTGATGAGTGGCTTTGTGTGCAAGAAAGTGAAAAGTGTGCAAAAGATTTTTTAATAAGTTAAGGGTAAGATTTTAACATGTGGACTTCTCGTGGTCGTTACAAATATTCTTACCTAGCTTACTATATTTCTTTGGTACAACCTTGAGGAATATTTAAATCCCTAGAGAACTGGCAATGCGGACATATGGGTCCTTACAAATCCTTTAAACTCCCTAGAATGTTGTCTATACTATAAACACTTTTAAAACTATCCTAGGATTCTATTTGATCCCGTTACTTGGGCATGTATGGGCCTGGTACTTGATCTTTTAAACTTTCCTAGAGTGTTGTCTAAACTAAGAAAGAATTTTGAAACTATCTTAAGATTGTAAACATGTGGGACTGTATAGGCCCTTACAAATCTTTTAAGATAATTTATCAAAACTAAGAGGTACCCTAGGGGGGTTTTCTCCTCTCCTAATGATTTTTTTAAGGGAGATGAAATTTCCTTTCAACCACCTTTTTTGATTCCCAAGATCACACTTGGGTGCGGGGGAAGAGCATACTTGAGGGTTAAAATTGATTTCTAGTCCCAAATTAGTTGATTTGTGTTTGGAAAAACAATAACTTTAACTCAAAGTTTTAAATCCCAAATGAGCCATCCATGTGGCAACAAATAAAAGAGAAGAATTGTATTTCTTTTTACCCCTATGTTCTTATGTTAGCTAACTTTCCTTGTGAGAAAGGACTCTAAGTGAAGTGTGATTGCTTTTCAAAGTGTATGAAATTAAAATTTGAAGGCAAGGGGCCCTCAAACCACCCATAAAACCCTTACAATTTGCCAAAAACTAAACTTGTGCGTGGGCTGTAGTTATGACAGTCGCACTAAGGGAAAAAAATGCACATGTATATGAAGGTTGTTACGTGCATAGAGTGTAGAATGCACGTCTGTGTGCCTTGAAAGATGCACACTACCTGTCACACATCGGGAAAGAAATTTCCAAATGAAATTCTCTTTCCTTGGCTCTGAATTCTGAGTTTGGAAGTCTGGATTAGGTTGATTTTGGTACCTGCATATCCAAACAATTAGAAAGAAGTTCTCTCAAGACTTAAATAGGTAGGAATTTGATTCACAATCCCTAGTATGGTCGCTAATATGTTGTGTTGGTTTTGCCACATGGGTGAGCAAAAACACAACACTTACTTGCCTTGTTAAGTCAGACAAACAAGACAGAGGTTTGTGAATTGATTATATAACCAAATACACATGAAACAAGGAGATACAAATAAAAAAAAGGGAAATAAATGTTATATAAGCTTGCAAGTACTAGAACCATGAAAACAAAAAATGGCAATCATATAGCTACCAATGGATCAATGTATTGATAGGCTAGCACTGTAGAGAAAGGCATGGACTTATGAATCCTCTCTTCCTCCTTGGGAGGGATCTTGGGTTCCATAATAGAGAGCTCTTCTCTTCATACAATGGAAAGTAACAATGGTGAAGAAATACAATGCTAATCCTCTCAAGAGGTGACTGGAATGGCCCTTGCTATAGTGCTTGAATGATTCAAAGAGAAAAGAGGATTCTCGAAGAAGAATTCTTGTAGCATAAAAATACCTTGAAGTTCTTATTTTTCTAGCACACCCATGGCACATATTTATAGTGTCCATTCATGGAAAGATACAAATGGTTCATAGTGTGAACATAGGGCCTTTTAGGGCACTTCCTAGCCCTTGACCAACCTCCAATCTAGATTTCACTCAGATTTGAGTGCCAAATCGTGTTGAGGGTCAGACTGGAAGTGTTTGAGAGGCCGACAAGATTTATAAATGCGTCGTTCATGAGAATTGCATGGATTTTCTCGTAGACAGTAATACATCTTGCACATTCTGTGCACAATGCGCGCCTAGGGCTATGTTAGCTCACACATTTTGCGCACAGTGTGCATGCTTCCTTTGGTGAATTTGTGCACTTTGATTTTTGAACCAAGTATATAGTTTTATTCCTTTTTGATGGATTTTGGTGTTGTGGGTGTACGAATTGCTGCTGGAATTGATGTCTTTTTTCAAACATTGTGTGCAATGTTGCAGATGATTTTTCGGTGATAACAACTGCTACTAGCACCTTCCATTGATCTAGCCATTTTGCTAGTACCCATTGGACTTCTTTTATTGTTATGCAATACTGCATATTTAGCCATGCCTTCTTAGGGTCTCTTCTGTCTTATATCCATATTTTATTCCTAGATGCCTTATAATTGGCTATACCCTCATGCTCCTTCACCACTTCAGGTGAAATTCTCCATGTATATGCAATTTTCTCCTGCATCTATCGAATGTACAGGCAAAAATTGCTTGAGTTGGATTTTCTCTTCTTGGCATATGTGTTGTGTCATAGGGTTTCATATCTTGTTGCACCAGACTTTCCTCTTCTATCACAAAAAAATAAATACTTTGTTTTTTCCCATGCCTCCAAGGGTATCAAAATAAAAAACCAAGAATAGTGGAACTCCATTCCAACATCCTATGCATCCCTATAGTATTCTAAGAATAAATTGAGAAGATATGATGCCCAACTTAGAACTATTTGTTTTGCGCATTGCATAGTTGCTGCGACCACCCCTGCAGGTGCCTCTTCTTTGTGACACTTTCTAAGTAGCTTGTAGGCCATCAATGTTTTCACAAATTTGGTAGTTGGGTCGTTGATATTCTTAATTATCATACCTCTGTTTCCTCTATCTGTGCAAAATCTTGCCTTCACTTCCTCAGAAATAATCTTCTCTTTTGTTTTGTCATCAAAATACTGCTCTGGTTTTACCCCATCTATTGGCAGTCCTATAATATTAGAAATTAAGTTGACATCAATCGGGAGAGGTCTATTAATCCATAAAAACCCTCCATGTACGTGCGCCAAAAGTTTTTTTACACATGCATTAAATTCCTCCCCCCTGTCGAAGTGAGGAATTTCTAGTAAATTCATAATGCTATAATTTTAAAGTTCATTTATCCATTGTTTGGGCTCCATTATCGAGATTTATTTCAAGGTTGACCTCTTATTTTCCATATAAACCTCCTGCACAAGCTTTGGGAATTTTTGTACTTTGGTCACATTGTGGTCATCGTACTTAAATTTGGGAACACATCCCAGCATGTCTTCTACAACTACGAATGAATCTGGAATGTGGGGCACTGAGAACTCGACCTGCTTCTATGTGTGAGATGTCATCACTGCTGCCCTTTTCTATGATTTCCCTGTTGTTTCTTCTTTTGACATTCCTTCCTCCTATATTTATTCATCTATGTCATGATCATCTTCGACCTATGGAGCTTCCTCTACTCCTGGTTTGTCTGATTCTATATTATCATTGACTTCTTGATCTTGTTCTCCCTCAACGTGCGCCAACCTTGGGTTTTTTGTGCGATTGTTTATTTTTGTATTAGGGTTTCTCCCTCCCTCTGCGTGGCTTACTATTTCTTCTTCTGGGTTTTGTTCCTCGACCCACATCAGACTGAATGATTCACTTTTTTTTGTTGGAATATTATCCACTTAGACCACTCCGTTCGTCTCTTCCATCAATATTTTATGTTATTACTTTTGGTTCTTCATGCAAACTATCTAGGTCCTCCGAACTTTGGCGGTGCCATTTTCTTAACTCAGAAAAACTCTGCTTCAAATCTTGGTTGGAATCTTTAAAATATTATTTCTTACTCACACCCCGTTTTCTCTGTCACTCCTTTGCTAAAAAATCACAAGTGCTTTTCCTTTTCCATGCTTTTCCCTATTTATAGACTTTGTCATAAATGCTCCGATGTGCCCTTTCCTTTCCGTTCACCATTTTTTTCACTTTTATGGTCATTTTCTATCCCATCGCGCAGTATCATGAATTCTATCACACCAATTTATTGTCTGTTGCATGTTGTCATTCTCAACTATCTGTCTGCCACTTATTCCTCTAACTATTTCTTTTTGGCATTTTCTCATTTTTCTAGTTTTTTCTTCCTTTTTCTTAGTTTTCTAATTTTTCTTTCCTTTTTCTTCCTACTATATACATTATGTACAATTCTACTTTATGCATTGTAATTATTGAGGGTTGGTAGGTTGACTGTCCCGATACATTTTCAGCCGACTACCATTCACCATTCCTTTCATTTCCTTTCCTGCTAAGTCCTTCAGCTTCACAACACCTCCATCTGTGACAAACATTACCTCATATGGCCCTAGAAAATGCATTATGAACTTCCATGGGTGCTGCAAGTATTTGCTATCATATAGGAGAACCAGATCTCCTACTTTGAATTTATTCTTCTTAATATGTCTTTCATGTAAGGCTTTATCCTTTTCTTTATGTACCTCCTGATGGAAGCCAATTATGATTCTGTCTCCTTCTAATTCCATGAGTTGAGCCAATATTTCATGTGTTGCGCCTCTTTCTATCATATCTATAATTGCTGCAATGCGCAGACTTGGTATCAAATAGTCTAAGGGAACTATTGCTTCTTGTCCATAAACCAATCTAAAAGGTGTTTTCCCTGTTAGCTTATTTCATGTAGTTCTATAATCCCATAACCTGGTTGGTACCTTTAAGTCCCAGTCATCCCTGTTTGCATTACAAATCTTGGTCAATGCATTCTCCAATATCTTGTTGAATGCTTCCATTGTTCCATTCCCTGAGTATGATATGAAGTGTTCTTCTGATGATGTATCTCAAATTATTATAGCATTTCATGTATTGTATTGTTGATGAAATGATTCCCCTGATCACTCATCAAAATTATTGGACATACAAACCTTGTAACTACATGTTCAAGTAAAAATCATGTTGTAGTCTTTGTGCTGCAATCCTTCACTGGTGTTTCCTCATCCCATCTGGTCAAGTATTTTGTCGTTGTAATAATATATATATCTCTTGATATTCTAGCTGGTGGATTAATTGGACCTACAAAGTCTACTTCCCACGTATCAAACACTTGCAAAGTTACTTGAGGTCTCAATGGAATCTCATCCCTCTTGGATGTATTTCCAATTCTCCGAAAGACATCACAGTTCTGAAAGTACTCATTTTAATCCTTGTGAACTGTTGACCACTATAATCCTATGTGCAATAACTTCTGCATGGTAGCTTTCCCTGCATAGTATCCTCCAACAATTCCTTAATTATCTTCTTCTAAAATGATAGGCCTTTCATGCTCCATAACACACCTCTTCAAAATGTTGTTTGTACCCAGTTTGTATAAGTGCCTTGCAATCAATTAATAGTTCGTAGCTTTGACCACTGTATTTTTCTTGTGCATAGTATTAAACTCCTTTGGTGCAACTCCTATACTAAAAAACTCAATGATGCCAACAAAATACTCACCAACTATCTGTACTGAAAAAAATTGTGCATCTGGGAAATTATCCTCCAAGTTACTTTGCTCTTCTCCATTAGTTATCTTGGATAAGTAATTCGGTCCTGCATTCAATCTGCCAGGTTTCAACACAACTTCAAAGTCAAACTCATGAAACAATAGTAGCCATTTGCATATTGTCCTCCCCAACACTGGATTATTGACTAAATATCTAAGAGCAGAATGATCTGTAAACATCTTGAAATGTTTCCACAACAAATAATGTCTGAATTTATGCAAGGCATATACCATGACCAATCCTTCCCTTTTTGTAGTACTGTAGTTCTTTTCTCAATCTGACAATTTTCTGTTGGAAAATGCTATAGGGTGATCTATATCTACTTCTCCTAGTTGTGTCAATATTGCTCCTAGTGCTATTGCAGATGCATCCACATGCATAATAAATTATTTTTCCTAGTCTGGAAACACTAAAATTGGTGTTGTCACCATCTTCTTTAAAATATCCAAATTATGTTGGCACTCGTCATTCCACTGATATTTGGTATCCTCCTTTAGTAATTTCTCCATTGGCGTAGTAATTTGTGCATATCCCCTTATAAATTTCTTATAATACCCTGTATGACCAGGTGTACTCTTCAACTGGCGCACCGACTTCAGTGATAGTAAGTTTACTATGACAAAATTTTTAGTAGGATCAACCAACAGACCTTGTTTACACACCACATGCCATAAAAAAATCCCAAAAGGTGCACTCGAGATACATTTCTTAATATTCAATGAAATATGACACTGTCTACATATATCTAACATCACTATTAACCCTTCAACATGATCCTTCAATAAAATAAACATTGTCCAATCATCTAAGTAAACTTCCAAAAACTTATGAATAAAGTCTTTAAAGGAAGCCACTACTACCCTTGAAACAATTACAGGTGCATTCTTCAACCAAAATGGAATTATTGTATACTGAAATGATCCCCATTCTGTAGAAAATGTTGTTGTTCGCCCCAAGATATGATCACTTTTATGACGGTTATTATACACTTTTTCCACATGTACATATGCGTTTTTCATCTTTTAAAGGATCCTTTTGAAGAATTTCATGATAAAATGGTATGATCAACATAGGTACGTGTAATTCATGTTTAATGATTGTATCAAGTATAATTCATCATGTTTTATGATTTCCAAGAGAAAATTCACGTTTTTCTCGTGTTACAGGGAAAAAACGCACTACGTTTCTAGTTCTGACACTTGATCCGACACTCATTTCGGCACTCGATCCGACACTCTGTGCAACACTTCGTATTGCATAGAAATGGAAGGTGACTTGGCGGTTATGGTATGGGAGGCCAGTGATGGGAGAATCGAGAATGTGGGTTTTGTTCATCCTTATCCCCTCCAGCTACTGAACTCTTGACAACTCGATTTTGGGTTGTTATGGTGGGTGATTATTGGCTCTCTCTGTTTCGACAGTTAGGGCACCATTAATGAAATTTTCCAATTTTAGAAGTGGTTCGACCCTCCTGTGGTCGACCACTTGGTCTGTAAACATTCTAAATACCACCGTGGTGGTCAGATAATTGTTAAGCGGTAGAAGAAGTCCTCTGTTAGAGCCAAAAACGATTTTGGCTATGTTTTTGCATTTTTCAATTGCCATAATTGTATAAAACTGTGTTTTTGCATTTTAATGGTGAATTCCTTTCGCTGAGCTCATTGTGTGCTTTTAGATAGTGACCACGACTTGCTGGGGGGCCCACCAGCAGTCTGGTAACTCTTCTTTAGTTTATTTATGCATTTTTATAGTTTACTTGGCTCTCTTTATTTTCCTGTACATACATTTTTTTATGTTAATTAGTTTGTTGTTATAATTTAATTTGCTTTGACTCTCTTTTGCAGGTTAGTATGATGAATTGTGTTAGCATGCATTAATCTCGTAGTTAGGAATGGATCTGCAGACTCCTAGACTAACCCCATGTGTAGTTGAATACTAGATTATGTTTTTATTTATGATTTTAGAATCAAGTTTAAAACATAGTTTTAATTAGAATAGAAGAGAGTTTTTAATTGAGTTTTTTGTGACAAGGATTTGATGGATGGATAGGATCAATTTCAGTGTTTAATCATAGCTTGCTTATTTCATTTTTATGTAGAATTGGCTTAGCTAGTTGCTGGTTAATATAATTGTTAGTTTACTTTTAATTTATGTTTTTAAGCATTTCTTTATTGTAGTTTGAATTGTTAGATAGATGTAGTATAGTTTCATTTATGTAATCTCCTTTCCTAGGATTAAATTGCAATTATATTTCTTAGTTAATGGTTGAATCTAATTTTGATTATGTAGAATAGAAGTATAATGATGATCTCGTTATGTTGTTGATGGTTAATAAATGAACATGCAGGGTATTTAATATTGTTTTTGTCTTCACACAACCACCAACATTATATTTGAATTTTCATAGGTTATAGATAGTTTCTTTCTTTTGTAGGTTAGAGATAGGTTCTTGCTTTTGTAGATTAGAAGAGATAGTTTCTTGCTTTCATAGTCTAGAATAAATTTTTATTGCTGCTATAGGATAGATAGAATTTGCTTTGATAGATTAGATAGTAGTTTGCTTGTTATAGATTAAGCATTAGTTGGTAGTTCTTCTTGCTTCCAATAAAATGTATTTCCTCTCATGCATTAGAAATAGTTTTGCATTGAGCATTTAGTCCAGTTGCCTCTTAGATTTCCTTTCATGCATTAGAAATAGTTTTTCATTGAGCATTTAGTCCACTTGCCTCTTAGGCTAGATAGTTATTCAATGAAAAGTTTTAATTTGATTGCTTGTTGTATTTAGTTGTTTTTGCTTACTTGTCTATTTTCTTTAGTAGGTTAGTTAGGTGTCTTTACTTACTTGTTTACTTGCTTTAGTAGGTTAGTTAGGTGTCTTTGCTTGCTTATTTATTTACTTTCTTTCATAGGATAGTTTCTCATTGAATGTAGGTTGGCAAGTTAAAATAGTTTTCTTTTGTTAGTTGCTCATTATTATGCTTAGTAGTTTGCTTTACATAGGGATTTTACTTGTCTTCTTAGAACTATCCATCGATCCTTGGACCAAAAGTACTTAGGTTACCTAGTTTCAAGTTGCTTAGTAGGGTTTTCTCATTAGATAGTTTTTCTTGAGTAGATTAGCCTTAGATAACTGCCTTCCTTAGTTAGAATATACTCCTACCAACCCTTATAACTTTGGCATATATTTTGCTACAACTATAAGTTTACTTACCCTGGGTTGACAATTTAATTGAGGGTTTTTACTGTGTTTTTAGTGCATATAGAACACTCATAAGTTTTGGCACCGTTTCTGGGGAGTTGTCTCAAGGTAAGAAGTAGTTAGGAAATAGATCATCCTTAGACCTTAGCATTATATTGGTGGCGAGGGAGATTTAATATGAGAGGTAAGAACTTGCGGTTCTTCTATAGTAGGTTCCCCCAAACCCAATGGTAGTTTTTCTTTTTCTTTTTGTTTACTTTCATGAAATAGACCTAGAAACCAGATGGTAGTTTTTTCTTTCTTTTCATGAATAGGCCTAGAGACCCACAAGGTAGAAACATTAAATTAAAATTAGACCTTTCAACCAAGTTTCCTTCCGATCTCTTTGGGGGAATGAACATTCCTCTTATAAACTTCGCAGACTGATACCGAAAAACAGGAGTTAGCGCAACCCAAAGAGCTAAAGTAGTCTCTAAATAAACTAAAACAGGGAGCACTATAGAACAAGAAATTGAGGCATCAGTAATAGTGGGACAGGAGGCAAGACCACTCAAGCCTTCCACAGAACCAAAAAATACAACCTTTGTCTTCTTACCACCATCAAGAGATCCTAACATTGTGGACATCATCTTTATGTGAACCACGTTTTATCAAATGACAAGATGAATTCGAAGGTGACCATTAGTTTGGAAGAACTCTCTCAAATCCTATCAATAGTTGGGATCTCTTCTTTTCCGGAAGAACACATCTTGAAAATAGTCAAGAACTTATCTACCTCTCTGGAAATATTAGAAGAATCAAGGTCCTATGAGCTGCAAAATGATTTTCCTTGCCAAAATGCGAAGGAAGCTGAAAATTTTTGGACTACATCTAGTGGAGAGAAATCATTAAGACCTAAGATTGAGGAGTTCTCAACATCCATCTCAGCAGATCCTTTATGTACTTTAGAAATCAATCATCCAAAAGAAGACGATCTGCATAGCATGTTGAAGGAGAGCATATAAATTACTGTTGATGAACATCAAGATTACATTGAAATTTGGTTTCAAGAGGTCATCAGGCCACAATACTATTCTCTTCTTCAACACCTTCTGATGCCAAAACAAGTAGGTTGGTTGGTTCTTCATATCCAGGTAATCACTGCAGTAAATTTTTCATATATGGATATGAGTATGTTTCTTATCTTTCTCCGCACATGGTTACATTGGAAGAGCTCTTACACTTGAATAAATATTTTCCCTTTCTTTTTAGGTAGGGTAGGATAGTAAATAAAAGCTGCATATTGTTAGTTTAGCTTAGAGTCTAATGTAGCCTCATTTTACATTTTCTTTTAATAAAAGAACTATGAGATACATGTTCCTATGACTTGATCTCATTGATCTCATTAGTTTATTATATTTTAGAGTGTGGTTTTTGCAAATAGTTTTAGAGATCTTTGTAGGTATTTATTTCACCAGGAGTAGATAGTTTCAAATAGATATAAAAGAAGATTTTTTCTTCAAAACATTGCTATACTTTAACCTTTTTGTCTGTTAAGAATCAAATGAATAATGACTTGTTGTAGTTAGCCATGTTTTTGCAAAGATTTTCATCTTCTTGTTCTTAAGGACTTTTAAAAAGAAGTTTCCCTTGAAAATCTTCACCACTATATAAGGAAGTGATATTGTAACCATCAAGCTTAGAGGTCTCTCGTACAGTTTTCCCAAGAAACCTGAGTAAGTGAGTAAAGCATCTTTATTAAAGAGTAACAAGGAGGTATGATCAATGGTTATTCATGGAAACATCACAATAACTTACAAAAGCAGAAAGCGAGATGAGCCTAGAGATATCTTCCTATTCTTTCTCAATGGTACCATCCACTACACACTAAATAGCTTGATTATATCATATATTTAGATAGGCCACGTCTGCTTAAGTACCCATTACATCAGGACAATCACTAAGGAATATATATAATGAAAAGTCATCCTCTAACATAAATACCATACCAATATAAGGAAATAAAAAGTTGTTTTCAGAGTTGTCCCCCCATCTTCTTGCATAAAGAAATCTTATACTAAAATTTTAAAATATGGAGGGCCAGTCTCTGAGGGTGTAAGAGGATAACCTGTCAGGATACTGAATAGGTCTACTGGCAGTGGGTACCGGCCTGTGGTATGACTAGGTAAACCCGTCAGAGTAGTGAACAAGCTTGCTGGCAGCGGGACATTCTACCTAGCGAGGATGATAATATGACACAAAAAAAATAATAAATTTAAGCTTGTCCTGATGTATGACATTACTTGTAGACAAAGATGACATGAAGTATGTATGGTTAAGCTAAGGTTAATGAACTCCATAAACTTGCCATTGGGAAATAACTCTAAGACTATATTGAAACTCTCTTGCCTACCTCTTATTATCTATATATAGGATCTTTTATCCTATAGGTGGGGCCATCTTCTAACCGTCTCGTCAGGCCAATCTATGAAATTTTATCTTTAAACTTGACATGATATAAATCTTCAGCTATTCAAAGAACTGATTGGTTCCTATATTTTTGATTGTGAGGTGTCACAATACTTAGGTGTGGGGGAGGGGTTCATGAGTTTACAAATGATAACATTGACTAGAAGAAGCAAATCTTTGTAAAAATTTTGTATTATTTTCATGATACAAGTTATTACATCAACAATCATTTTATCTTGAAGTGCTAAACTCCTGTGTGCTATAAATTGTTGTATATGTCCTTAATAGACCACTCTGTTGGTTTAAATTTGTTACACATTGTTCATTGTAGGTTTGACATTACATTACTCTTATCCTACCTCAACTCCTATTCACTATGTTCGTGGCCTCTGAGGAATCAATTGCCTCAACCACAAAGCTCCCAATTGATTTAAACACCACCAGTTGCCAAGAGAAATCTATAACAGGGTTTCAAAACTAAATTTCAGAACATCTTTGGAGCTAAGGGATACTCCAAGGAGTGGATAAAAGAGGAGCTAATCAACCCTCTCATAGTCATCACCAGATTGATTACACGTGAAGGTAGATATTACGTCTTTAAATCCCGTCAATTTCGATTATTAGCTCACTTTCAGTTCAATAAGCCATTGCAAATTTCCCTTTTACTTCTTAAAGAGTCTTGAGAAGATGTCTTCCCAAGTGAGGAAGGATGTAACCAATCCCCATAACAACCTATTTCACCACGACCGTATCAAACTACTTGTCTTAGCCGAGTTGGAAAAACAGGAGAAAACATGGGATGAGTTAATTTACCAATTTGAAAACCCTCATCTTACAATCAAGACTAGAAATAAGACTCTTGATCTAGGGACTATTACTCCACCCAAACCCTCATGCTCAAGCTATTCCTTTACCAGACCAAAAGTTCAAAGAAACTTGTTGATACTCCTACAGCCTCATCGGGCAAAAAGACCAGGAAGCCTATTGCTAATTCATGGCATGAGGACGTGCCATATCTTCGGTTTGGGGGGGATTTTTCCTGAGCTAAAAATGCTAAGAATTGCCCATTTGTATAACAAACCCATGAGAAGAGGAAGTAAGATTTCTGTCAAAATTCTGTCATACTGTCTTTTTACAAAGTCTTGGGATATTATATCAACAGTTGTTTGTATTGGTATGATAAATTATATATTGCTTACATCATTGTGTGTGTTATAAGCTCTTGTTCATTTTTATGTTTATTCTATAGAATACTGCTTATACTTAACTACTCTTTGTGATAAATATAGAGCGATTACAACTGCTAAATACTTACTATCATCTGTATTCCAAGCTTATGAAAAGAGGATCAATTGTTTGAATTGTTACATATTGATGAAAGATACTAACAATTCTCCTGACCACCATGCCTACTAGTACAAACCAAGCCTTTTGTTAATATTTGTCAGTTCTATCAGTCACCAGTGATCACATTTACTCTTTCATTTGATTGATAGGGTTATTAGGTCAAATTGTTATATTTTCAAAATAAAATTCTCAAATACAATTTGACATATCTTGGTTGTCAAATTATCATTGGTGTGTATAGGTGTCATTACTACTCCCTCCACCCATCCAAGGTCATAAAGTTTCATCATGGTCATGTCATCATTCCTTGTCATAAATTTTCAAATGATTGTCTTGGTCAAAGTTCTACTTAAAAATTGGTTTTTGAATTAAGGAAGATGAATTTGACAAAAGTGAAAGAGGTTTTTGTCAATGATATATCAAGAAACAAAAAACTCTTTTAGTTTATGCACATGTGTTATCATTTGAGATAAATTCCCCAAATACAGTCACTATATGAGGGTTTCTACACATTTTGACAACTTGAATCGAAGTTAGTGTTTCAGAGGGTTGGAGAAGGAATTTGCAGTCCTTGATGGTTCCATTGTGTAGAAGAAATCATAAAATTTCCACCCATACCAACTTCAGCCCAAGAATCCTTTGGCAAGGCCTCTAAAATCTCTATCAAAGAGCATGTTGTGCTTCTTCTAAGAGCATGCTGCGCTTCTGCAAGTTTTGAGTAACCAACTTCAAGCTGGGATTATGAACAATTGGGAAAGTAATTTTGAAACCTGGATGAGGTTTTTGTTAGTAACATACCAAAATACAATAACCTCTCTCAGTTTTTGAATATACTCTATGGTTTGGGATATATTCTATCATCTTAGAGGCATATGTTTTCAGAAAAAAAAAACACTCTGTTTTTCCTATTTTAGACATGTTTTCTTTTCGTGTTTTCCTAACAACTAGAAGTGAATTTTTGAAAACCAAGAGAGGTTTGCATCAAGGAAATATTAAAAATCAATAATCGCTCTCAGTTTTTAAATATACGGTATGGTTTTGGATATATTCAATTCTCTTAGAGGCCTAGTTTTTCAGGAAATAAAACACTTTGTTTTTCCTTTTTTAGTCATGTTTTCTTGGCATATTTTCCTAACAACTGAAAGTGAATTTTTGAAAACCAAGAGAGGTTTTTTTCAAGGACATATTCAAAATAAAAAATCTCTCTCAGTTTTTACAAAGGTTTTCCTATCTTGTAGTTATAGGTGTCACTTTGATACCTATTTTTCACAAGTTAGCCATGCCAGAATTGTTGCGCTTATGGGAAGTCACTTTTGGAACTAATTTTGTAGAGGTAAAATTGTTGTTTTGCATGGTTTAAAGGATCAAGGGTATAATATACATCTCAAGGCTTCCTCAAATGTCATCATCAGCCTCCAAAAACTCCAACCCCCCCATTTCAAACTTAGAGAGCATGACACACTGAGTTGTCATTTACGCCATGATAATGTTGTCCTACAAGCCAAGATGAAATTTCTATAGCGTTAGGTTGATGATATTAAATAAACCAATAATAGTCTCTGGATGCAATTGTGTTGACGGGCGAAACTGACCGTTCGTCAACTGGGAGAGTGGAACCGGTCTGGGGTTGTCTAAATAACCCAAGCCGTTTGGAATGAACCACCCTGACGAGTTTAACGGCTCCGTTGGCCGCCCAAAGGTCTCGTATGGAAACCAAAGAGAAATGATTTGAGCTAAGAAATCTAAAAGGAAACTAGAAACTAATAAAACAAAGACAAAGAACTAAACTAATAAAGGAAACTAGAAACTAATAAAGCAAACTAAACTAACTACACTAATCTAACTATAAATTACTAACTACTTATATATACAAGATACTAACTATGATTATAATAACTCAAATCAACTACCTAATTATCAGCTATGATATTCCTTATTCACAAATATACAATATGGACAAACTACAGATTTGCTTAAAACCTGCAAAACTCTTGTGTTCGCTGCCCTGAGACAGCCAAGGGTCTCTTTTTTGATTTTTTGTATTTATGAAAAAGAAAGAAAGCTAACTGAAATTAAACAATCTAATCTATATTACTGAAATAAAACAATGTAGTCTAAATCTAACTAAACTATCATTTATATTATACTAATTAATCAAAGCAATAAACATCTAACTAATTGACCTGAAAATGCTCCAAGTCTGTCCTGTGCAAGATGACTTCTTAAGCTGGTTGGAGGAAGAAATTCACACCATTTAGTCCTTAAGCCTCTCGAAAACGATCAGCTATGCTGCTTCTTGAAGTATGTTACAGGACAAACAAGACATAAAAGAAA
>ML844873.1:21407-31623 GCA_009831015.1 Picea engelmannii | reverse complement strand
GTCTACGGGAACACATAGACTACTAAGTCACTCCCTACTGGCCTACTCTTGGGAACGAGACATCACAATGAAAACTCATGATAAAATGAGGAGGGGGGGCTTCCTTTTATATGAGGGAGAGAGGAGAGACCCCTCTTGGATGAGTTACAAGTGTCACCCATCCAAGAGAGAGAGAACAAGTCAAGGAAGAAACACTTTTAGGGTTTTGGTTGTGAGTTAGGATTTGAGGAGTGGGATGTGAGGGGGGAAAACCCCTTTTGACTTGTCATGGGGGGTTGTTCTAAGTGAATTTTTACTTTACCAACATAGGAAATACATTAGAAAACATTTCCCCACTTTTTTTCTTGACTTTGGAGACTTTTACAATTTTTGGCTTTTTTACCTTAGCCAATTATTTGCTGACTTTTGACTCACTTGGACTCCTCATGGACAATGACCTAGCAAAACTTAATCAATTGAGTTGAAACTTGGTCCATGTTAATGTTTAAGCTACTATTAGAGTTCTTTGCATTTCAATAGATAACAATAGCATAAGATAGGATCACTAAGAAATACACAATCACAAGAGACACATCATTTATCCTGGGAAACCCTCATGGGGAAGAAAACCTAGCAAAAGTTCCTTATTATAGATAGCCAATACAATGCCAAGAGATAACTCAAACAAATACAGAAATTCCTCTCCCAAAGATGCGCCTCTCTCTCTCTCTCTTCTCCAACTGCAACTCCAAAACTTGTCTCTTAATGAACAAGTGAGTGTGTGTCTAAGTGAGGCGCTAGCCTCCTTATTTATACAAGTCTGGCACGTGTGGAAGTGTCTCTTCACTGGCATGACCGACTTCTCCATTTGGGTGGTTATAACCACCTTTAATATATTCTGGGGCCGACTTCTTATTCTTCCTATTACAATTACATTTTGACCAATCCGCAAAGGGGATTTGGTCCTTTACAATAGCCGACATGATCAATCTGCAATGGGGATTAATTCAATGAATAATACATCAAATAATAATCAGAATACACTTTGCAGTTCCATTATTTCAACAGTCCATAGGTGTAGGGGGTCATAAGCCATTTGATTTGAGTACTCACACCCTTATACAAAATCCACAAGGACCAAATTTTTACATTTTTCATCAAAAATAATTAAAATTTTCAATCTGAAACTAGATACCATCTTGACAAGGAGAGGTTAGAAACCGAATTAGAAGGTTCGATTATTAGAACAAGCTAGAAACTTTGAAATTTCAATTTTGACCACAGAATCAATTTGACCAGAAGTCAACATTTGGCTTTGACTTTGACTAGTCAACCTTTGACTTTGATCGATCAAACTTTGACTTTGACCAAAAATTCAAACCTGACGTTTTTGCTAGTTGAGGGTACCAAGAGGTGCGCTAGGCTAGGATGCACTAGGATGTCAAAGAAATATTCCAAACGCTTCATTTTAAGTGCCTGAACAAATGGGTTAGAGTTTGTTGCCGTTGCAAAACCTGACTACAACTGCAACTGCAACTGGTGCTATAACGAGCTTGATAATGAACTTCCCAATCTACCTTCGAGTGGTTAGACTGTTTGAAGATAGTGTGGGCCCATAACCTGTTAAAATAATTGATGTGTTCGTTTTCACCATAGACAATATCTCTATTGTCACCCATCCATAGGCACAAAGCCACCCTGAGCACCTTAACCTTTGACAGAATTCTTTCAGAAAGCCATACTAGAAACAACAAATAAACCCTAGTTGCTCACTGTAGCAACAACTCAAGACAAGTAGAGCACTCCTTCTCCAAGGAGAGAGAGTCTCCATATTCACAAAATAAGTGCCATACACAACTGCAGTAGCTGCAGTTGCACTACTCTCTCAAACTTGCGCCATACTTAGCAAGAATATCATCAAGAGTATCATCAAGAATACCACCAATAGTTTCATCAAGAATGTCACCAAGAATGATAGAGAGAGAGACTAAGACCAAGAGATGACAATATACGCTTATTCCTCCTTGTAGCTGCAGTTGTGGCTACAACTGCGACTCTTCACAAGACTTGCGCTCTGATTGGGTGTACAAATGAGCTAAAACGTCCTCTATTTATATTAATATGTCCAATGACGTTTTTGGTTGGGTCGACCTGACTTTCCGGTAATTATATTTTTTGTTTATCTTTTTTTTGTGGAGCCGACTTGTCTTTCTGGAAGATAATATTCTAATAATATTTATTCTGCTAGGCCAACTTGTCTTCTATTGTTTTCACACATCTATTTAGGGTTTCCCTTGCTTCTGGAATATTCCATTCTAGTCAAAGGTTACACGTGGAGGTTAATACCTCCTGCAGCTATCGTAACATCAAAACACTCCTCCATGGAATAACTCACACCTAGCAAGGCCCTGCAAAGACAAACAAGTACACCCTCCAAGGTGTTGAATTTTCACTATGCTAGGCTCAAGCATGAGGTTTATTTCATTTAGCATGTACTTGAACCATAAACAAATGCAGCTACACCATACACAAGTGCTGCAATAACCAAGATCAAAAGAAGAATTACCATGCACAAGAACATAAGAAATATCCTGGGAAACCCTTCTACTCAAGGGAAGAAAACCCAACAATCCTTTGCTATATTCTCAAGAGAAGATCTCCCAACCATAAAACCTAATGCACACAAGAGGGTGCTTCTATAACCTTGAAACTAGCGCCCAAGAGAGGTGTGCACTTCAGCCTTAAAGGTAGGCCTGAAATTTCCAAATGACAAGTGAAGTGTGTGTTTCCTCAATGGGGAAATCACCTTTATTTATACAAGACTAGACACAACAATAGGTGTGTCTATTCATATTGGCACAACAATAGGTGTGTCTATTCATATTGGCACAACAAGGCCGACCTCAATAACTCTGAAATATAATTAATTATTACAATAAACCTTAATTATCTTTCACATATGGTGGGGCCGGCTTGTACCCTTTACATCATAATTAGGGTTACAAGTAAATCTTACACTTAGACAATATAGCAAGGGATCCACACGTCCACTAGTGCTCAACCACTAGGGACACATCCACCTGTGCTCAGCCACAGGGACGTCATACTCAACAGATCTCTATCTCAACTGAGTCCATAGGAGAATCATCTGGAGTACCATCTCAAGCTTGACTCAACTCAGTCCACAGGAGTACAAAGGCAGGAGACCACATCGACTCAACTCTCACACAGAGGAGAACGATACACCCATCACATGGGCACACCCAACACTGGGGCATGACTCAACTCAGTCCAGAGGAGAACGATACACCCCATCACATGGGCACACCCAACACTGGGCTCTCTCACAGGTCGACTCAACTTAGTCATAGAGGAGAACGTATCCTGGAGAATGTCACACGATGCTGCAATCGTCAACACAAGTGTCCACAAGACACAAGTATCATGCTAAGTAAGCCATATTTAACAAAAGAACCACCCAAACATGTGCATCAAATCCCCCCCTTTTCAAACTAAACAAATGCTCAAAGACCTTATACAACTTGCCAAATTGAAGTATGGGAGGGTTGTCATGGTGACCTATTGGGTAGATCAATCCCCCAAGTCAAGGAGTGTTTCCCTTAGGGCAAGCATCTAGAGGATAATTTATGGATTTTATCTTTTTCCAGCTACAACACCTTTGGGCCTTTAGCCCCTTCTTCCCATGAAATGAGGTATAAGCCCTTCTTGGGGTCAATAAGCCCGAAAACCCAAAAGATGTGGAAACAAAAGGGAAGAAGAGTGGAGAATGATAAGTATGAGTGGGAATGGTACGATGACCCTTCAAGGAGCCCCCCCAGTAGCTACCCTTTTCTCGAGGGTGACCCACTTACTAGAAAACCATGTCAACCACCAAGGTGAAATGAGGCAAAAAGTATAATTTCCAAGCAAACATTTTCATAATCAAGAAAGGACTCTTTGCAACATGCTAAAATGCTTCAATTATTAAAATGACACTTACCACGAGACCGGACTTGTTACCTCATGAAGCAAGACCTGTTATCCTCTGTGGGCCAAGCTGGTGTGGTGGAGGCTATTGTTGTTGAACAAATGGTGACGTGTGGTGAGAGGAGTAGCTCTACTTGCTCATATGGCTCTCGGCAATCCATGTCTTCAACCTGCAGGCCTCGAGACATCATCTCCTTAGTTACCCCTAGCCCGGGGGGTAATAGTACTCTTTAGTCTCGTTGACCTTTTCTTGGTCATTTGTTAGACATTAATACATTTATCTTATCTTGGTCGTAAGCTGGGCATACATCATCTCACAAAAAGATTTTAAAGAAAATAAACCCCATTGAAAGCTGCATTGTAGTGCATCCTCTAGATGGAGCATAGGCAAACAATTGTAATGCAATGCCAAACACCTTGGAAGTGAGATGGAAATGCTTTTGGGGTAGAATAGAAAAAAATAGTAGAATAGATTTCTTCAAACATGAGCTTGTTAGTTTACATTGATGTACATAGTAAAAATTCTTTCACAAAGAAAGCTCTAGATGATGGGTGGCTATGTGGGAGAAATCATGTCGAGTGACATATTCAATTATCCATTTGTTGTAGATGTTGATTTATCTTCTAATGTTTGTGATCTTTTTGTTTCTTCTCCCTTCTTTTCTGGGAAAATACAACATTGGAATTCGTCCCAAACATGTCTGGAATGTCTCATATATGTATCCCATACAAATCCATACTGTATCCCTTTTGAATGTAGATCCATGAATGATCAAATATATATTCAAGAAGGATCTGGATCCAATACATATCTGCAGGGAAAGTGCGGGAAGGATTTGGTGCACAAGCACCTTGCCACACTAGCTTTTCCATCTTTTTAATGGTTTTCAAAAGTTGTTTTTCTTATATTGGAGTTTTGGACTGCCACTAAAATGCTACTGTTGCCTTGCTTTGATTATGCATTTTTTTCTTTGTCAATTAAACAAGAAGGTTAATTTTGAAACTAATTGTGAAAAAAAATGTAATAACTTACATGATACAAGTGCAGGAGTGAAATCGGATATGATGGATGGAGGTTAGATTTTGTGAGGGGATTTTGGGGAGGTTATGTGAAAGATTATATACAGGGAAGTGAACCATACTTTGCTGTCGGGGAGTATTGGGACTCACTTTCATACACATATGGTCAAATGGACCATGATCAAGATGCCCATCGACAACGTATTATTGATTGGATAAATGCCACTGATGGAAATGCGGGAGCTTTTGATGTCACTACAAAGGGTATTCTTCATACAGTAAGTTCAAATTTCATACCTCCACTTGCTATTCTATATTCTCAATGACAGCAAATTATTGAAGTAAAATATTAGTTAGGCACATTTTATTTATCTTTTAGAATAGATTTCTTCTATTGTACATTTATGCATCTACATTTTGCAATTATCATATTTTGAAACCCTAGCCTTGTATTAGTGTTGAATATATCATGTTAAAGAAGCTAAAGGTCATAATTTCTATTTTTTATATAATTTCTGGTAGGATTGATGTTTCTTAATCGAAATTCTGTTGGTTTTTAAAGTGTACAAGTGTAATTAAGATAAAAACAGGAGTGGAGGGAATAATACTGAATAAATTAAACTGTAGTACAATGTATGAGGCTAGCCCAAGATAGCCTGCCATACCTATCCCTCAAATACATCATCTATTGAATACATTACCAACAGTGCTATAAACTTCTTATGTGGGTTAACCACCTAACACTAAGCTTAACTCTTTTACTTAAAGAAAATACTACTGACATTATACAAAGAATGAAGCAATTACCTTATTGGAGCCAGTGCTGCAATAAGGTTCGAATATGTAGGCATATATACTAATCTTAACTTTTATTAGTTGCATATTGATCACATGTCATATCAATACTGTTAAAGTTCATTAACATAATACAAATGCATTCACATGTTACTGTTGCCAAATAGGAATCATGGAGCATGATAGAGCACAACTTGGTGGAGTCCATTGCTGATCATTGATTGAGCATGGCATTGAGACAAACCGTAGTGCCACACCTCATTTCCATTGTTTCTCTCCACATTATTCAAAGGAACAATACTGGATTTTTCCCAACCTTAGGAAAGATGGCGCTTTTAGATTCATTTCTAGGATATACCATCAAAGATGAAGTTCTTTGATTCCTTCACCAAGCCTATTTTTTTATATGGATCTGAGATTTGGGGTCACAACCTCGATCACCGAAAGTGGTCTTTCATTGAGAGAGTCCAAACTATCACACTCAATTGTCTTCTTCAGTGCAAATGGACTATTCCCTAGTATATCTTATAGGAAGATCCCCTTCACCTCAAGATGGCCTTTAGGTTTGTCATCTATCTTCACAAAGTGTGACATATGATAGACTCCTTTGCAGGAGGCGAGAGATACCCCTTCTTGGAGCTTTGCTCTTTTGAGAGATTTTCTTCTCTTGATTGGTTGGGTTGGCATCCTGGTTGTTTCTTTGAGGCACAATCATTCCTTGAGTCGGTGGGTATTTCAATTGATAGCCTCCCTCCCCACTCGATCTCACTTGATGTCCCTCCTCATTTCCTCCCTCCAAAGGAGCAAATTAATTATGCAATTAGGTAAATATTTGTAGGATCTTTACTTGAGTTTTTGGGATTGGACCATCGGTGCAATAAGGAAGGACAATAGACCCACTCAGTGCTTGTGTGTTGGGCTTCTCACCACATAGGCTATTTGCAATAAAGAAGAATGGACATAAAACAATCTCACACAAGTCAAAATGTTAAATATCATAGAATGATCAAAACAATATACTCATTTTGGTTAAGAAGTATATCGCATTACATATATATGGGTGAAGCACACTTCATGTGCTTCACCGCTACACAATTTGCACTCTTGGACTCCTCTTTTCGACACCAAGATCCTAAAATTTTAGAAATATCTTTGCTCCCTCATATTCTTCCTCCTCGGACATCAAATCACTCTAGTGCCATTGTTTTTCCTTCAACAACATTCCTCCTCTCTTTGGTTTGAGCCTCTCTTCACTTCCTTCATTTGTGGCTTTCGAATGAGCTTGAGTAGAGGCTTTTTAGGGATATAGGACATATAGGATTATGCTCAGAGTATCATACCATTAATCACATATTCACACTACAGGCCTTTATTGAGAGGGCATGTCCTTGTCTACAAAAGTCCTATATTGTTTTGTAGACTTTCAAAAGGTGTTTGACTTAATTTTGGGAGAGGCCTTGGTGTACAGGTTGTGTGACATCGACATCAGAGACCCTTCTGGTTGCCATCATCGAATTCTATGAGTTGGTTCATGGTTGTCTCCACACTAACCATGATCTCTCATTAGTGTTGATGTTTTTGTAGCATCGAGAGGTATTCCCACATTGGCCTTGGTGTCGGGCATGTGGGAATCGTTGTTGGCACTCACATTGCATTTTTCATTTTGTGAAAACCCCTTGTATATTGAGTTGGGGCTTGGGTGGGGCTTCACACCCAGATGTTGGGGCTTCACACCCACATGGAGGAATACACAATTCTAATTTAATGTTGAGATTAGAAGGGGTTCCTAAACTCACTCATTAGACTCTTATAAAAGGAGAGACAATGTGAGGAGACACTTACCACATCTCATTGTGACATTATGGAGTTGGCATAAGTGAGTGAGCACTTGTGCCAAGGAGATTGGGGTGGAAATTTCAGCAAAGGGAAATTATTCACTTTGGAAAATCCGGCCTAGGGTTTCTGGACTTTCTGTTTTCTGATTTTTTCAGCCAAGGAGGTCACACGTGTGAGAGTAAGGGAAGAAAAGTCCACACGACTGGTCCGTACAGTCTGTGCCACATGTGTAGACTGTACAACATGCATAAACAACCGCACGTATGGGCTGTACAGTCCGTACCACATGTGCGGACCGTAAGGTGTTGTTAGTAGCCGTACAACAGAACTATAGGCTGAAGTTAGCTAGGATTTGCAACAAGTTTGCAAGTTGGAAGGTTTTTCAGGATTTTTTGTTGAATTTGTAATTTGTTGGGAAGACTATTTTTGTCCTCAGAAATTCTCAATTTGAAAATTTTTATAGAACAAAAAATTGTGTCTCTTGTGCATGGATGATTTTCTCTCTGATCTTTGTGCTTCTGCTGTAATTTTCTAACATAATTTTAGTGTAAAATTATTCAGTGATAACAACCCTAGTTTACTGTTTGAGGTCACTTGGAAGTAATTTTCAGATCTGAAATTCAATGTATTAAATTGCTTGAAAATTTGACATGGTATCAGAGCATAGGTTCTAGAGAGAGAAAGGGTGATCTTCTTGAGACATAGGTTGCTGCAGATTTGTGTGGTTGTAGATTTTTGTAGTTGAATATTTTTTGTTGCTGCAGATTTTTTGTTCTAGGCAGGTCACAATGGTGAACACTCTTAGAGTGGAGGACAGGTTGGAAGGAGCCACTAATTTTCGGGCCTGGGTTGAAGTCAGCTAGGGTTTGCAACAGGTTTGCAAGTTGGAAGGTTTTTCAGGATTTTTTGTTGAATTTGTAATTTGTTGGGAAGACTATTTTTGTCCTCATAAATTCTCAATTTGAAAATTTTTATAGAACAAAAAATTGTGTCTCTTGTGCATGGATGATTTTCTCTCTGATCTTTGTGCTTCTGCTGTAATTTCCTAACATAATTTCAGTGTAAAATTATTCAGTGATAACAACCCTAGTTTATTGTTTGAGGTCACTTGGAAGTAATTTTCAGATCTGAAATTGAATGTATTAAATTGCTTGAAAATTTGACATGGTATTAGAGCATAGGTTCTAGAGAGAGAAAGGGCTTCTTGAGACACAGACTGCTGCAGATTTGTTTGGTTGTAGATTTTTGCAGTTGAATATTTTTTGTTACTGTAGATTTTTTGTTCTAGGTAGGTCACAATGGTGAACACTCTTAGAGTGGAGGACATGTTGGAAGGAGCCACTAATTTTTTGGCTTGGGAGGCTAGAATCTTTTTTCTCTTGGAAGAGAATCATCTCAAGGATTATGTTGAGATGGTGGTTCGAGATCCAAAGGATGCAAATGAATTGACAACTCATAAGAAGAGGGAAGTGAAGGTCAAGAGGGTGTTGTTGGATTCTGTGAAGGATCACTTGATTCATCCTATTTTTGAGAAGAAGACAACAAATGATATGTATGATGCTTTGGTGGGCTTGTACCAAAGCGAGAATGTCCAAATCAGGTATGATTGCTAGCTACCTCATGAATATTACTCAGATTCGTGATGAACTTGTAGCCATTGGTGAGGCAGTTGATGACATAGAGTTGGTGAATGTGGCGTTGAATGGTTTTCCCGGGTCATGGGAACCATTTGTGTAGGGGGAGCATCACATCATCATCTAGACATTCAACCTTTAACCAAAATGAAAGGGCAAGAACAACTTGCCTTATGAAAGCAAAAAGAAACTTTAGAATCTAAGATTTCTTATCCATATGTATGTTAAACCTTTAGTGAAAGATGTGCTTGAAAATAGAGATTAAACAAGACAATGGAAATAGTCTTAAACCATATGCTAGAAATGTAACCAAGTTAAATGATTTAAGGAACTAGAAGATTTAGCACTTAAGATATGTTTCTAAACCATTCAACTATTAAGCAATTAAAACCATAGCATATGAAATAGAACTTGAATAAAGGAAACTTTAGTGAGATTGCTAACTAGATCATTTTAACCATATGAGCATAGAATCACCAAAAGAGGATTAGTTTCCCTTAGGCCGTGCGGTTTTGGGGATTACTCTCCCAAGGTGCCGGTCATTAGCTTATTAGAAAATGAATAACTTAATGAAAGAATAAAACCACTTACAATGGCCAAGGTGGAGGCAAGCCTACCATTGTTGGCCAAGAAGGGTTGTCTAAGCTAACAACAAATTAATGAAATGAAATAAAAGATCAACTAACAACCATATGAATAAAGAATAAACTAACTAAAAGATAAAATAAACTAATCTATGTTAGTTCAAAATTATGGATCCAAAAGAATGAAGAAATATGAAAGAAAAACTTGGAAATACAAGGAGAAAGTTGGGAAATAGTTACCCAACCCAAAGGGTTTCTTGGGAAAGTCTTCTTGATGACCTTGAGCAGCGTTTCCCCCTCTTTTCTGGTATGTACCTGCAAAAAACAACAAGCAAAAGCTTGCTGGAAATGCTGCAAAACACACCCAATATGTTACAGAAA
>ML844872.1:11772-37266 GCA_009831015.1 Picea engelmannii | reverse complement strand
GCGTCTTTAAGCCACAGAGATCTGTCGTTACGCGCATAAACCCGCGGTTGAGGGATTCATACACGTAGGAAATACAAGTGGTTCTTAAGCACACATCTGTTGGCCACCCTTGTAACCCCTGTTGGTACCCCTTCGAGTGGTAGTGCATCAGACAACACCTGTGTACGGATCGGCCTAGATTTCCTGAAGCCCTCTTTAGATTAACCTATCGGCTGCCAGACTGCTATAGTGTCACCGAGAACAACACTCGAGAAGATACTCTCTAGTACCTGGGTAGTCGGGTAGTACGGCTAAGGGTACGGTATATCCTCCTTAGTTAGTGCCCTGAGATATTGAGCCGAGTACTACAGTTGGACCCCGCACGTATATCAGAGAGCTATAGCACAGGGCAAACCCTTGTCTGTAGAACCCTTGAATACCTAACCCTTGGGGAACATAAACAACAACATAAACAAATTAAATCGGTGAGATCTAATGACGCGCATCTGCGTTCGCGTTTCTAAGTAAATACTCTCTGGTTCAGAATTTGGGGATTTCAGCACTGCAGCATTCTTCAGACCAAAGTATAACCCCACAGCTGTAAAAAAAAAAAAAAAATTCTGGAATTTTTTTCACCATTATTTGGGACCTATTCCATTAGAATCATCTCTTCTCCCTTATCACATTCATCCATATCATTTTTCTGCAAAAAATTTTGACCCCGCCCGCTCCCTTTCCAATTCACCCATCATCATGGCCCATACCTGTAGCCAAGAACTAGAGTCTCGCTTCAACACCTTACAAGATGGTTTACTTGAGACCCAACAAGAAGTGCAACAACTCAGTGCTACTATTGCCTCCCGTGATGCCTCCATAAATGCCTATGTAAATGTAGCCGTGCAGTCTGCAATGGTAGAAGTCAAACACGAACTGACCACCCAGCTTGAATATGTCTTTACATCCCTATGCACCAAACTCAAAATCCCTACAGATGACTCTTTTCCTGAGGCACATAAAAAGACTGAAGGTGAAACTTCTTCCCATTCCTTTCAACCCCATCACTTTCAAAGGGACATACGCCTTCCGCGGGTGGATGTAGCCAAATTTGATGGCTCAGACCCCACTGGTTGGGTCACACAAATGGAACATTATTTCTCTCTCTACAACATTACAGATGAATTAGCCAAACTCCGGTATGGTGTTCTCCATCTAGATCAAGAACGCTAGCAATGGTGGCAATGGAGAAAAACTTCCCGTCAAGGATATATTGCTTGGACCCAATTTGTTGCTGAGCTTTATGAACGCTTTGACACTGACACCAACCATTTGGGCCATTTGACAAAATTGAAGCAATCAGGCACAATCGAAGACTTCATAGCTGCATTTGAGCGTCTAGCTTTTCGAACAGAGGGCATGACTGATGCTTTCTTTCGAGAGTGTTTTATCAGTGGCCTCAAGGAGGAGATTAGGGTCCATGTCCTCATGGCTCAACCTATGACTTGGGTGGAGGCTACCAAAAAAACTAAAGAAGCACAACAAATTGTTTCCTCTCAAAACCGTAAGCCTTCCTTTATCCCACGCCCTAAACCAGTAAACCCCACCACTCCCTCCGCCCCATTAAAAATCCAAAAATTGACCAGGGATGAAATGGCTGAACGCCAACTCAAAGGCCTCTATTATAATTGTGATGACAAATATTTCCCAGGCCACAAATGTAAGGAACAAAAGCTCTTTATGGCCATCTTTGAGGATATTCAAGAAGAAGATGTTGACACTCCCCCTGTGCCCGAGTCACCAGAAATATCTGACATAATCCATCCCTCCGACCCTCCCGAAATGGAACCGATTATTTCCCTCAATTCTCTCACCAGCTTCTCTGCCCCCCAAACCCTCAAGTTAATCGGTTAGATTAAGCAACGAAAGGTCATCATTCTGGTTGATAGTGGCAACACCCACAATTTTATTCATCGCTGCATTGCCCAAGAAACCCATTGCTACATCCATGCTGTCAACAATTTCCAAATCATGATTGGCAATGGTGGTTCTATGAAATGTGGCGGGCGCTGTGAAAATGTGCGTCTCCAAATAGGTGACTACCACCTCAAATCCCATATGTTTGCTATTGACATGGGTGGTTGTGACATTGTGTTGGGCACAGACTGGCTAAGGACTTTGGGTCCCATTCTCATGGATTTTCAGAACTTAACCATGCAATTCGACCAAGGAGGCCACCAATATAAATTTCAAGGAATCACTGCTGGTTCACCTGAGATTATCAGTTCTCATCGCATGGAAAAACTGCTCAAAAAAGGTCATTCAGGTGTCATTGCCCAACTCCATGCCATACAATCCACAGAGACACCACCAGTTCCCTAAGACCTCCAAGCTCTCCTTTCTAAACATCAAACAGTATTTTCCACTCCCCAAGTACTCCCCCCTTCCCATGGTGTCCATGATAATTCCATTCCCCTTGTCCCAAGAAGCCTTCCACCCAATATACGTCCATATCGCCACCCCTTTGCACAAAAAAATGAAATTGAAAAATGGTCCAGGAACTCCTTACTGTCAGAGTCATCCATCCTAGTACGAGCCCTTACTCCTCTACAATCATCATGGTACTGAAGAAAGAAAGTTCTTGGAGAATGTGTCCTGACTTCCGTGCTCTCAACAAACTAACCATCAAAGACAAATTTCCCATTCCTGTCATTGATACCTTCTGGATGAATTGAGTGGCGCCCAATTCCTTACAAAACTTGATCTTCGCTCCGGCTATCACCAGATACACATGAAAGAGGCCGACATGCCCAAGACAACCTTTCGCACTCATGAGGGCCACTATGAGTTTTTGGTCATGCCCTTTGGCTTGTGTAACACCCCCTCCACCTTCCAGAGCCTCATGAACCATGTCTTCCACCCTTTTCTCCATCATTTTGTCTTAGTTTTCTTTGATGATATCCTCATATATAGCAAAACCTGGACAAACCATCTTAATCATGTGGATCCAGTTCTCCGCCTACTCTCTCAGCACCAACTTTTCCTAAAACATTCCAAATTTTCTTTTGGTGCCTCCGAAGTAGAATACTTGGGTCATCTGGTGGGAAAGGATGGCGTCAAGCGTCAGGGTGGACCCAAGAAAGATTGAAGCTATGCAAGACTGGCCGCACCCAAAGACTCTCAAAAGCTTGCGTGGATTTTTGGGCCTCACAAGGTATTATTGCAAGTTCGTTAAGAACTATGGAAAGATTGCAGCACCTCTCATGGCTCTCCTAAAAAAGAACTCTTTCACTTGGACTCCAGCAACTGCTCAAGATTTTCAAACCTTGAAGACGACCATGTGTACCACTCTGGTTCTGGCCCTTCCTGACTTCACAAAGACTTTTGTGTTGGAATGTGACGCCTCAGGGAAAGGAATTGGTGCTTTTGGCGATTCTGCGTGCCGTTGAGTTGTGGCGTCCGTATCTCTTGGGGCAACGCTTCCAAATTAAGACGGACCATCAAATCCTCAAGTACTTTCTGGAACAACGCATTTCCTCCCAGGAACAACAAAAATGGGTGACTAAGCTCTTTGAATATGATTATGAGATCATTTACAAGAAGGGCAAAGACAATGTCGTGGTAGATGCACTGTCCTGAAAATATGAAGACGAAGGATCTCTTTTTTCTCTTTCCTTCATTGTATCTGATTGGCTCCAAGCTGTGCGCCAGGAATGGCTTCAAGATCCCAAAAGTTCACATATGATCCAACAACTGCAGAACAAGGCTCCGGCTCCCCTAGGATACTCCTAGCTCCAGGATGAGCTTCGATACAAAGGTCACTTGTATTTAAGTAAACAATCCAAGCTCAAATCCACGATGCTTTCTGAGCTTCATGCTACACCCACAGCGGGGCACTCAAGGTTCACCAAAACATATGACCGAGTCAAATGCTCTTTTTTCTAGGATGGTATGAAACAGGACATCCGTAAGTTTGTCACTGAATGTGAGGTGTGTCAACGCAACAAGGGAGAAACAGTCAAATCTCCAGGCACCCTCCAACCGCTTCCGATTCCCCCTGCTATTTGGAAGGATATCTCTATGGACTTTATTATAGGCTTACCCAAATCGGGGAATAAATAAGTCATAATGGTGGTGGTGGATTGCCTCTCCAAGTATGCTCATTTTTGTGCTCTTTCCCACCCATTTACTGCATCCACGGTGGCTCAAATTTTCATGGACCAGGTCTTCAAGATACATGGCATGCCACACTCTATTGTTTCTGATCGAGACCCAACTTTCACAAGCAATTTTTGGCAAGAATTGTTTAAGCTACAAGGCACACAATTTCATCTCAGCTCAGCTTATCATCCCCAAACGGATGGTCAAACGGAAGTTGTCAACAAGTGTTTGGAAACATATCTGAGGTGCTTTGCCTCTGAAAAACAACACCAGTGGGCTCAATGGTTACCCCTCGCCGAATGGTGGTACAACACCACATACCATACAACCACTCGCATGACTCCCTTTGAAGTAGTATATGGATAGATGCCACCTTCAGTTATCTCATACTTACCGGGTACCTCGAAGGTCTAGGCGATTGACCCAACACTCACAGTTTGAGAGGACATCCTTCGTACCCTTAAAGAGAACTTGGTCATGGCACAGAATAGAATGAAGCAACAAGCAGATCAAGGTCGCTCTGAATGTCAATTTGCAGAAGGGGATCAGGTGTTTCTGAGACTGCAACCATATAAGCAAACTTCCCTCAAGGCTGAGCATTGTTAGAAGCTAGCACCCAAATTCTATGGCCCTTACACAGTTCTCAAGTGTGTGGGACAAGTCGTATATCAGTTAGCTCTGCCCAATCAGTCGAAGCTACATCATGTTTTTCATGTTTCATGCTTGAAGAAGGTGATTAGAACCAGGTGCCAAATTCAAACCAACCTTCCAGAGTTAGCTGAAGAAGGCTCCATTTGGCTACAACCAGAAGCAGTTTTGGACTAGCTTGAGCGTCACCTGCGTCAGAGAACCATCAAGGAAGTTCTAGTACAGTGGAAAGACATGACTCCAGCAGATGCCACTTGGGAACCAGCTACCATTCTGCAACAGTTTCCACATCTCAAGCCTTGAGGACAAGGTTGTTTTTAAGGGGGCAGACATGTTAAGGTCCTAACCCGCACATAGGTAGATCAATGTATTCGGATGTAATAAAGGTCAATATTAATAAGGCCTTTCAATAAAATAGAATAAGGCGGATGTAAGAAGACCTAATAGAAGCTTCCGCTTCTAGAAGGATCTTCCTCTAGATGCTTCTCTTAATAGACATATTTAGTATAAATAAGAGGTGAGGATATGAGAACCCTAGCTTGGAGATTATTATAACAAAGTGCTGCTCGACTGGAGGTTGCCCCCTCAAAGAGGCCTGTGAACATTGCTATCTGAATCAAAGTGCTATTTCTGTTGCTATTTCATATATCATTTCTATGTATTGTGAAGATTATGCTGGATATTTTACTGTTATTCTGTCATATCTAGCATTTCATTTCTGTTCTGCATATTTTATATATCTGGTATCTTGCATCTTGCTTGTACATTGGTTTATATAGCATGTCGTTGGAATAGAGTTGATTTCTATAGTCATTTTCGTCTGTTGTGGTTCACCCTAGCCATAGAGAGATTTTCCTCGTAACAAAGCTAGGTAGTGCATATTCTGTGTTTGTATCTACCTTTTATGCCATGCAAGAGGCTCTAGGTAAAGCTTATCAAAAACCTAATATTGAGAAATTTTGTGATTCTTTGATTAGAGAGAAATATAATCTAGTACAAATTGGAGTGATCAGCACTGCAAGTACCTCCAACAAATCCTTATTTTTCCATCAGAAAGATAAACCTAAGAATCCCAAGAAGCAACATACTTGCCACAACAACAAGCGATATAAGGGTCCCAAACCCACTCATACAGCTTCCACTCTTAATGGAGACAAATGAGCAAAATATAAAAATAAGAAGAATGACAGACATTGCAACTTTTGTGATAAAGATGGTCATGATGAGTCCAAATGTTTCAAGAAGATGGTAGCTTTAGAAGCAGCGATGAAGAAGCATAACATCAATATTGATTCTACTTCTTCTTCTTCTTCCCATGGATATGCACTTTTAGCTTCTGGTTTCTCCTTCAATACAACTTCTACTATTGAAATTACTAAGACAACCGAGAGGGGGGGGGTGAATCAATTGTTACTGTGCTTAAACAATATTATGTCTATTAATTTTTTTTTTCAATCTTCTCCAAGTTACCATCTATATTATACAAGATATGAAAAACATAATTAATGAACATCAGTCACACATAATATATACTCATAGACAAATTTTCATGAGGAAACCCATAAAGGGAGAAAACCTCTTCTTCTTCGAATGATAGGAAGTATTTTAAGTTCTGTACATCATCTATCTTTGAGCATGAACTCAATGTGAGGATACTACCACTGTTTTACAAGCTCCAACTTGATGAGAGCACCAACTCTCTGGTTTCTCTAGCACCCACTAGAAGGAAGCATTAACTCCCTAAATGTTCCAGCACCCACTGAACTTATACAAGCACCAAATTGCATACAAAAGACTCTGTGTTTTCCCTAGCACCACCCTACCACCCTATTTTCTAGCCACAACTAGATGGAAGATACAACTTCCAATATTCAAGCACCAACTTGAATACCAGAGGACGACAGTCCTCCCTGGAACCACCCTACCTCATTGATTATGAATTTTTGATTGAATAATAAACAATACAGATATATCAATTCTTACTGATTCTTCCTCTGTTCTGTAAATCTGGTCTGCTTTTGTCTATTTTGCAATTCTTCTCTTCTTTTGTCTTTTCTACAAATCTGCTCTGCTTCTGTCTGTTCAGCTTATGTTTCTGATCTCTAAGTTTGATCTCACACTGCGCATATTGTAATTTTACCTTTGTTACAATTCAACTCATTTTTCAGTTAGAACAACCAGCCTCACACTGTCATAGAATTTCCATTTTATGCTATGCTACCGATTCAGTTACACCACGATTCTCCAGGGAAACACATCAACAACTGAATCGTCAAACGTCCAAGAACTATGATTTAGTTCTGCTAACTAAATCGTAACTAAACAATTAATTGTGAGGTGAAATAGTAGCCCTTCGATCAAATTCCCAATTAACCAACACCATTGGATTACATCCACAGGGTCTCGCATTTATCCCATATGACCACTGGCTGTGACTGAATGCTAAACATAAAGTGATTTCTTGATTTCACATATCGCGACCTCGTGCTGTGAGTTTCTTCCAAACTCCTGAAACGTGAAACTCCGAAATGGAGCTTAGTAGTGCTATCTCCTTCACTTCTCTTCCTCTTATGTGGCCACAAGTTATGACCAGGGGCCAAGCACGAGGGTGTTTCGCGATTTCGCATATTGCGACCTCCTTCTATGAGTTTCTTCCAAACTCCTGAAACGTGAAACTCCAAAATGTTTCATATCAGATCAACGACTGACATCTCTCCCTCTGATCGACGGTTGCAATCAATATCATGGACTCTGACTTCATATCAGATCAACGGTCCAAATCCTTGGTGATACGATGGTCCAGATCATTTCACAACTTTGCATATCATGAGTTCTTGTGTCATAATCCTTTGAATCCTCCAATTTGCAAGTCAGTGAAATTCTAGTCGCTCGCCATGTGTCCTTTGGCCCCAATGGCTAGGATTGTTTTGTGACTTTGCGTATCGCGAGTTTCTACACCACGCTCCTTTCCCTCCTGTGAGTCAATGAAATGCTAGTCTCTCGCCATGTGTCCCTCCAAATGGACGGATCTGATGATGTCAGGATAGCCAATGGCTATGATCTTTTCATGACCTTGCACCTCTTGAAGTTAGAGGATAGTACTCATCCTTATCCTCTCCACAATTATACAGGATCTGACGATTGTTGGTCCTCGATGCTCAGATCCAAAGTATGAGATTTGTTCTCCTCTTCTGCTTGCTCCTTCTGTTTGAATTCAGATCTGATGGCCATCGAGAATTTGGGATGGGTGATCCAACGATCACTGTTTCTCCTCCTCCCAATCTTACACTTCTGTTCTTTCCATGCCATTATCGTTGCGTTGTTGATCTTGCTATCATTGGTAAAAAACTATACACTCATCGTGTTGATATTTCCATCAATGAAAAACAAGCATAATCTACCTTCTGTCTATAAATATGCCAACAATATCCCCCTTTGGAATTGATGGCAACCTTGAAAAACCTGAAGAATTGCACTATTCTGCCTAGACATCCAACCATACCACTATAGCATCCTTACCATTACCATACCTTTTTCTCCCCCTTTGACATCAATGTCAAAGAAGAAACACATTCCCCATGAGTTGTTGTAGTACATCTCAAAGGTATCAGATATGTGACAAGCACATACTCCCCCTAACAAGGTGAACATATTAGACAAAAAAAGATATAACCCCCAACTTTTGACGAAGATATCCAAAAGGTGTTATTGCTAACGGTTTAGTAAAGATGTCAGCTATCTGTTCCATGGAAGGAATATAATTCAACTGAACAACTATGTTTGTAACCTGCTCTCTGAGAAAATGATATTTGATTGATATATGCTTAGTCTTGGAATGAAGAACATGATTCTTGGAGACACTAATGGCACTGGTGTTATCACAGTGAAGTGGGATGGGATCAGTATAATTTACCTTCAAATCTATAAGAGTTTGTATCATCCATAAAATTTGAGTGCAACAAGTAGTAACAAAAATGTATTCTGCCTCTATAGTTGATAATGAAATAGATCCCTGCTTCTTACTAATCCATGCTACTAATGATTCACCCAAGAAGAATGCACCTCCACTGGTGCTCTTTCTCTCATCCACACAATTTTCCCAATCAACATCTGAATAAGCAGTTAACTAAAAATTATGATTTCTAGGATACCATAGACCATAAGTCATTATGCCCTTCAAGTATTTGAATATCCTTGTTACAACTACTAAATGACTTTGTTTAGGAGAAGACTGATAATGACCTACCATTCCAATAGATTGCATTATATCAAGACGAGATGTTGTGATGTACAAAAGACTGCCTATCATTGATCGATATGTCCTTTGATCAACATCCAACGAAATATCATCTTTACTGAGCTTGCAACCAACCACCATAGGTGTACTAATAGGAGAAGAGTCTTCCATCTAAATTTTTTTCAAAATCTCTTTCAAATATTTTCTTGAGAGATAAATATTTCTACAGAACTATGATTTACTTGTAAGCCAACAAAATATGACAATTCTCCTATCATGGACATCTCAAACTCCATTTGTATAGAGTTAGAAAACCACTAGACAAAAGAATCATTAGTACATCCAAAAATAATGTCATCTACATAAACCAAAACAACTAATAAATCATCACCTTCAAACTTAATGTATAGATTGTTGTCAACAATACCTTTCTTGAACTCTTTGTCTTGTAAGAATTTGTCCAGTTTATAATACCAAGCTTGTGGTGCTTGTTTCAGTCCATATAAATCCTTCTTCAACTTGCAGACATAATAAGGATTATCTGTCAGTGAGAATCCTTCAGGTTGCTCAATATATACTTCTTCCTCTATATCTCCATTAATAAAAACTGATTTAACATCCATCTAATATACTTTAAAGTTCTTATGACATGAGTATGCAAGAAACATTATGATGGAGTCCAATCTTTCCACTGGTGCAAAGGTTTCATCAAGATCATGTCCTTCAACTTGTGCATACCCTTTACAGACCAATCTGGATTTATTCCTAACAACTTGTCATTTTTCATTCATTTTATTCTTGAATACCCGTTTGGAGCCTATTGCATTCTTATCTTCAGTTCTAGGAACAAGCTCCCAAGTATTGTTCTTCTCAATCTGATCAAGCTCTTCATTCATAGCTCTAATCCAATCATCATGCTTGTTGGCTTCATACAAAAATTTAGGTTCAATCATAGATAGAAAAACAATCTGAGATTGTTCTGAGTCTTTAATCAATTTCCTTCTTGTCTAAACTCCTTTATTTATATCTCCAATTATCTGATTTTTAGGATGATTCTTTCTAACAATTCTGAGAGGTGGTTTTGTTTCTTTCTGCTGATTTGTGTCAGCCTAAGTATTCGTATCGTCATTTGATTCAGATTCTTCTCTTTCTAATCCTTGGACCTGTTTATCTTCATCTTCAACTATATCTTCGGTGCTTGGTTCAACACTGCTTACATTTTGTACCGTGATTTCTTCATCAACTTTTATGTCAATACAATCAACCAATTTATGCATCCTCTTATTATAACATCTGTATCCTTTACTGTTTGTAGCATAACCTAAGAAAATACCTTCATCATCCCTGTCATCATATTTGCCAATATTTTCATCATTATTCTTGATATAACATTTACTCCCAAAGACTTTTAAATGTTGGATTGAAGCAGGTCTTCCAAACCATAGTTCATAAGGAGTCTTGTCACTATGTGGCCTGAGATGAGATTTGTTAAGGATATGAACATATGTATGAATTTTTTCCACCCAATATGTCTGAGAAATATTCCTTTCATTCATCATTGATCTTGCCATCTCCTGAACAGATCTATTATGCCTCTCAACTACATTTTGTTGTGGAGTCCTTGGAATAGTGTACTCTCATTTGATTCCATGTTTATCACAAAACTCTTTGAAGTTCCATGAACTAAACTCTCCTCCCCTATCAGACCCTACTGCCTTCCATATTTTTCATGTTTGATTCTCAGTCAGAGCCTTAAACACTTTGAATTTTTCAAATGCTTCATATTTTTCCTTCAAAAAGGTAGCCCATGTTAGTCTAGAATAATCATCAATAATCAACATAAAATAGTTTTCTTTTCTTGTACCTTCTTTTCTTGAAGGTCCACAAAAATCCATATGTACTAACTGGAGAGGTTTTTCTGTTGAAGAAAAGTTTTTAGATTTGAACTGTGTCCGAGTAAGCTTTCCTATCTGGCAAAGTTTACAAATAGAATCATATGGATTTGATATCTTTGGAAGATATTTTACCACCCCATTGTTTCTAAGCTTGATTAAATGATCAAAATTTAGGTGTCCAAGTCTCCTATTCCATAGCCAACTTTCATCATACTTGCTTAAGTGGCATTCTTATTTTTCTTCTTTTAACACATAAACATTGTTTTCTGTTCTTATCCCTTTTGCAACTAACTTTCCTGAATTCACAGACTTTATTTTACAATCTTTAGAAGAAAAAATAACTTCACATCCTCTGTCACAAACTTGACAGACACTTAGTAGATTATGTTTCAAACTGTCTACAAACAACACATCTTGTGCTTTTCCTTTTCCATTACTCAGACTTACTATTCCTTTACCTTTTGTTTTTCTTGGTGCATCATTTCCAAAAGTTACATTCCCTGATTTTGTTTCACTTAGAGTTAGAAAATTACTTTTGTCTCCTGTCATATGTTTGGAACATCCACTATCAATATGCCAGGGATTATTTTGACTTTGGGATGATAACACTAGTCCACAATTGTCATCTTCTTTCTTCTTCCAAACCTTGAAATTTTCAGCAGTGGGATTCAAATCTGGTTTATAACTCCTAAATAGACAATCTGCCGCTTTATGTCCATAATTATGGCAGGTGTAACATTCTGGTTCACTGAATAACAGATCATAACGATTGTTATGCTCATAACTGTTGTTATGCTTAACCTGTGTCTTTTTCCCAGCCATCACATGATTTGTAGTTTGTGGTTATTTGTTACTTTGTTGTCTCAATCTTTGTTGTGGCAGATAATTACTCCTTGAGTATATTGATTGCTCATATCTAAATCTTAAAGAACAATTTACAGCTTTGTGACCAAAGTTAAAACAGAAAAAACAATATCCATAGAAAAATCCTTTGTACCTGGAAAATGGTTATCTTCTTTGAACGAGTCGATTTCTTCCATGCTGATTATTTCTTTGACTAGAGGATCTGTTTGTGTTATTTTTTTGATCTACATATTCGATTCTCGTACTTTTATTTTCATTCCTCCTTGGCGACTGATTATCTTTCTCTGTTTCTGCAAAGTGGTTATTGTCAATGATTGTAGATTTGACAAACTTGATGGATTATGTGTTACTTGGCTGATCACTACTTGATCCTTCTTCATAACCCAAGCCAACTTTCAAATTTGGATTCCTTTGTTGATTTAGAATGGAGGTTAATCCTTCTGAGGATTTAATACTTGACATATTTTGGTGATACAATGCCTTAAACTTCTCCATCTCTTTTCTAGTTTTTACTATTTGCTCTTCTAAGGATTCACATCTCGCTTTCTTCTCTGATAAATAGTGTCCTCTATTTTCTTTGCCTCTTCTAACTCCACTTTTAGAAAGGAAAAGTCTTCATCAGGTTTTTTACCATTCATATTAAACTGCATCAACAATTGTTTTTGTTTTCTCTTCTTAAATCCGAGTCTGTTAATTTCTTCCAAGGCACTGATTAATTCACCTTCCATATCCACCACAACTTCTTTGTCATCCATGTCACCTCCTGTGTGTTCATAATTAAGATCTCCCATATCCATAAGCATAAAATCATTCACTTTGTCTTCACAGGATGAATCACTATCTATGTCTTCTAAGGAGTCGTCATTGTTTGCACACAAACTTTTCTTTTTACCATATTTCTTAAATTTGTATTTCTTTTCATCATTGGATTTCTGGTCCCTTTTCTTGTGAGGACACTTAGATGAAAAATGACCTATCTTTCCACAGTTAAAAAATTTGAAGGGAAACTTGCCTTATTATTTTCCTTATCCTTTCTTTAACCTTCTCACAAATTTTGCCTCAATATCATCTAATTCTGAATCAATATTCTTGTCTGTTTTAAAATATGTTTCTCTAGTGATGGATTTATTATTACCAATTCTCATTTCATATGTAGTTAGAGTTCCTAGGAGTTGATCTATAGACAGAGTTTTAAGATCATTTAATTTTTCTATTGCGGAAACTTTTGGATTAAATCTATCAAGCAAAGATTTAAAAATATTCTGAACTAAAAATACATCTTCAATCTTTTCACCAAGACCCTTCATGGCATTCACAAGCTCTTCAACTCTTAAAAAATACTTACTAATTGTTTCATCCTCAGTCTTCTTTATTTGTTCAAATTTCAATCTATATGTTTGAAGTTTAGCATCTTTTACTTTGATCATTTAGATTTCTGTGGTGAGAGTTTTGTTTAGAAATTATCGGAAGAACCACAATGTTTTCAATTGCTTGTCGACATTTCAAATCCACAACAAGATCTTCCGATAATCTTTTACTTTCTCATTTCCTTCATAACAACTAATAAGTTTATCCCACGTTGCTTTGGCAGATTCAAGATGCATCACCTTTACAAACTCAGCTTCAACAAGTCCATTCAAGATAGCATTCATTGCCTTTTCATTGAAACTAAATTCCAACTTATCATCTTTAGAAGCTAGCACAATAGACTTGATATAACCAGTTTCTACTACATCCCAAACATCACCACATAAGGCCATTATGTATGTTCTCATTCTAACTTTCCAGAAGGAAAAATTTGTTCCATCAAACAGAAGAGGCTTATTGGCTGAAGTCCCTTCATGACTTGTCATGTTTAATTTTACAGATCTACCTTTAAATAAAAGGAACCTACTCTAATACCAATTGTTGAAATTACTAAGACTAATGAGAGTGGGCGGGGGGGTGAATCAGTTGTTACTATGCTTAAACAATATTATGTCTATTAAAAAAAAAAATCAATCTTCTCCAAGTGACCATCAATATTATACAAGATATGAACAACATAAATAATGAACATCAGTCACACATAAGATATACTCAGAGACAAATTTTCATGAGGAAACCCATAAAGGGAGAAAACCTCTTCTTCTTCGAATGATAGGCAGTCTTTTAAGTTCTGTACATCATCTATCTTTGAGCACCAAATCAATGTGAGGATACTACCTCTGTTTTACAAGCTCCAAATTGCGGAGAGCACCAACTCTCTGGTTTTTCTAGCACCCACTAGAAGGAAGCATCAACTCCCTAAATGTTCTAGCACCAACTAAACTTATACAAGAACCAACTTGCATACAGAAGACTCTGTGTTTTCCCTAACACCACCCTTCCACCTTCTTTTCTAGCCACAACTAGATGGAAGATACAACTTCCAATATTCAAGCACCAACTTGAATACCTGAGGACCACAGTCCTCCCTAGCACCACCCTACCTCCCTGATTATGAATTTTTGACTGAATAATCAACAATATAGATACATCAATTCTTACCAATTCTTCTATGTTGTATAAATCTGGCCTGCTTCTGTCTGTTCTGCAATTCTGCTCTTCTTCTGTCTGTTCTGCAAATCTGCTCTACTTTTGTCTATTCAACTTTTGTTTCTCATCTCTGAGTTTGATATCACACTGCACATACTGTAATTTTACCTTTCTTACAGTTCAACTCATTTTTAGTTATAAAAACTAGCCTCACACTATCATAGCATTTCCCTTTTATGCTATACTACCGATTCAGTTACACCACGATTATCCAAGGAAACACATCAACAATTGAATCATCAAACATCCAAGAACTATGATTTAGTTCTACTAACTGAATCGTAACTAAACAATTAACTGTGAGGTGAAACAATAGCCCTTTGATCAAATTCCCAATTAACCAGCGTCGTTGGATTACATCTGCAGGGTCTTGCGTTTATGCCATATGACCACTGGCTGTGACCGAATGCTAAACATAAAGTGATTTCACGATTTCTCATATCGCAACCTCCTGTTGTGAGTTGCTTCCAAAATATCGAAACGCAAAACTCTGAAATGGAGCTTAGCAGCGCTAGCTCCTTAACTTCTCTTCCTCTGATGTGACCGAAATCTATGACCAGGGGCCAAGCACGAGGGTGTTTCGCGATTTCTCATATCACGACCTCCTGTTGTGAGTTGCTTCCAAACTCCTGAAACGCGAAACTCCAAAATGTTTCATATCAAATCAATGGCTAAGATATCTCCCTCTGATTGACGATTGTGATCAATATCGTGGACTCTAAATTCATATCAGATCAATGGTCCAAATCCTTGGTGATCCAACGATCCAGATTATTTCGCAACTTCGCATATCGTGAATTCCTGTGTCATATTCCTTTGACTCCTCCAATGTGAAAGTCAGCGAAATTCCAATCACTCGCCACGTGTCCTCTAGCCCCAACAGCCAAGATTGTTTCACGATTTTGCGTACCGCGAGTTTCCACACCAGGCTCCTTTCCCTCTTGCGAGTCAATAAATTTTTGGTCTCTCGCCACACATCCCTCCAAATGGATGGTTCTGATGATGTCGTGATAGCCAATGGTTGTGATCTTTTCGTGACCTCATGCCTCATGAAGTTAGAGGATAGTACTCATCCTTATCCTCTCCACAGTTATACAGAATCTGACGGTTGTTGGTCCTCGACGCTCAGATCCAACGTCTGAGATTTGTTCTCCTCTTCTGTGCACTCCTCCTATCTGAATTCAGATCTGACGACCATCAATAATTCAGGATGGGTGATCCAACGATCATTGTTGCTCCTCCTCCTGAGCTTACACTTATGTTCTTGCCATGCCATTATCATTGCGTTGTTGATCTTGATATCATTGGTAAACAAGTATACACTCGTCGTGTTGATCTTTCCATCAACAAAAAACAAGCATACTCTGACTTCTATCTTTAAATATGCTAACATCTACTTCTACTTCTGATGAGTGGCTTATTGATTATGGAGCATCTTATGATATGGCTAAGGATAGAGACATATTTTCTACTCTAAATGAATGTAACACCAAGAAAATATTTGTTGATGATGATAGATCTCTTAGTGTTGAAGGTTCTGGAACAGTTCAAGTAGAAAATTGTTATTTCAATGATGTATTATGTGTTCCAAGTCTTCCTTGTAACCTTCTATCAGTATATCAAATCACTCATTCAGGTGAAGGTAAAACCATAGAGTTTTCACCTCACCAATTTGTAATCAAGGATCTAAAAGATCTGAGCATTTTATTGCAACTGGAATTGTTGTTGATATTACCAAGTTGTACAAGTTTGACAACTTTGGGTCATCATCTTTTTCATCAATTTTTTTTGCTCATAGCAATGACTTGAGAAAACTTTGGCATGAGCGGTTTGGTCATCTAAACTATCACTCATTGTAGAAACTATGTAATCAAAAGATGGTGACTGTTCTTCTTGTTGTTTCATGCAAATATGGTGTTTGTGCCGGTTGTGTTATCGACAAACATCATCGGGATGGTTTTGACAAACATGCCTCTTGGCATGCCTTGGGTCCTTTGCAGCTTGTTCACAGTGATTTGTGTGGTTCACTTTCTTCTCCTTTTTCTGGGTGCAAGTATTTCCTAACTTTCATTGATGACTTTTCCAGATGTACTTGGGTTTACTTATTAAATCTTAAGAGAGAAGTTTTTGACAAGTTTTTGGCCTAAAAATCCCTTGTAAAAAAGCAATCTGGACATCAAATTCAAAAGTTAAGAATAGATAATGGAGGTGAATATGTGAGAAATAATTTTACAATTTATTGCACTACACAGGGAATCCAAATGCAACACATTGTTCCATATACACCACAAAAAAATGATGTTGCTGAGAGAAAGAACCATACATTAAAATAAATGGCTAATTGTATGATCAAATCTAAGGGATTAAGTCTAAAGTATCGGGAGGAAGCCATCAACTGTGCAAACTACATAGTAAATCACACTCCCACAAAGGCTCTTAAAAATATAACACCGAAAGAAGCTTGGACTAAAATTAAACCAGATATAAGTCACTTCCGTGTATTTGGTAGTATAACATGGGCTCACATTCCTGATGAGAAAAGGAAAGCATTGTAGCCTAAAAGTGAGAACTGTATATTTGTTGGTTATTCTGAAGATTTCAAAGGCTATAGACTTCTTCAAACACATTGTAATGAAATTATTATTAGAAGAGATGTTAAATTTGATGAAAATATCCTGGCCTATGAGCCTAATTCGATGTTTGTGCCTTCTTTGGCATGCGAGCCTAATTCAACAGTTGTGCCTTCTTCAGCCTGCGAGTCATCTTCGACGTGTGTGCCTTCTTCTATTCTGGTTTCTTCTTCAGATGATGACAACGAGGATGAAAATCCACCTCTGCCTGCTCACTTTCCTCTAGATGAGTCCTTTGAACCTGAACTAGCACTAGCTCCATCGCTTCCTAGATGGGTCTATTCAACACGAGAAGCAATTGGTGATCTTGTTGGTGATCCTTCAGATCAACGTCAGACACGTTCACAGTTCTAGCAAGCCTCTTCTTTTTGGCTCAGGTTTCAGAAACTCATGATCCAAATACATTTGTCGAAGCTTCAAGTCATCCAGATTGGGATACATCAATGAATGAAGAGTATCGTTCTTTAATGGAAAATGATACTTTGGATCTTGTACCTCTTCCAAAAGGAAAAAAACTTGTCAGATGTAAATGGGTTTATAGAACTAAGTATGCATCATATGGAAGTGTTGAAAGACACAAGGCTCGGTTAGTTGCCAAAGGATTTTCCCAAGTTGAAGGAATTGACTATAATGAAACCTTTTCCCCTGTAGCCAAAATGAATTCCATCCGACTTGTTGTTGCCCTTTTTTCCTCACATAAATGGGGGGTCCTTCAGATGGATATTAAATCCACCTTCTTGCACAAATATTTGCAATAAGAAATCTACACGGAATAACCTCCTGGCTATGTCCAGAATGACTCTAGCCTTGTTTGTCACCTTAAGAAATATCTTTATGGTCTCAAGAAAGCTCCATGATCTTGGTATGCCGAAATGGACAGTTTTCTTATTGCCACTGGATTCTCTAGATCCCATTCTGATTCTAATGTCTATACCAAGAAAGTAGGAACCCATCACAGAATCCTTGTCCTTTATGTTGATGAACTTTTCCTTACTGGTAGTGACTCAAAACTTTTAAACCATCTGAAAACCAGCGTTAAGAAGAAATTTGAAATGACAGACTTGGGATTTTTGCACTATTTCCTTGTCCTCCAAGTTTTGCAAACGAATGAAGGATTTTTTCTTTCCTAGTCTAAGTATGCTTGTGACCTTCTTCATCGCTTTCACATGGACGATTGTAAACCAACCCCTTCTCCCTTCCAGTCTGGATTCAAGCTTACTTCCACCTGTACTTATCTCGAAGTTGATGCCACCCTCTACCATCAGTTAGTTGTTAGCCTCTTATTCTTGACTTATACCCATCCTAATATTTCCTTTGTTGTTGGTCTTGTTTCTCGGTATATGAAAACACCACATGAAAGGCATTGGAAATAAGCTAAAAGGATACTTCACTATGTTCGTGGTATAGTTCAGTTCGGGATACATTACAGTTCAGGGGGAACTCCTTTATTGGTTGGTTTCACTGATTCAGATTGGGCTGACGACCCTGATGATCGGAAGTCTACTACATTTTATGTTTTCAGCCTTGGTTTAGGACCTGTCACTTGGGCCTGTAAGAAACAACAAGCTATTACACTTTCTTCAGTAGAAGTAGAGTACCGAGAAGTGGTAAATGCAAGTCAGGAATCCTTGTGGCTTCGACAGATCCTTTCTGAGTTTGGATTCTAGCAACAACATCCAACCAGCCTTTGGTGCGAAAATCAGAGTGCCATCAAGCTCTCTAAAGACCCAATTCAAAATCAACGTAGAAAACACATCGATCTACACATTCAATTCATCAGAAAGCTCAGCCATGATCAAGTTATTGAAGTTCTTGTTTGCCCTACAGAAGATCAAGTTGCAGACATTTTCACAAAGTCTCTTACAGAAGCGAAGTTTTCCAAACTTTGATCTATGTTAGGAGTTAAGAAGTTGTCATTAAGGGGGGAGAGGCTCTAGCCTCCTTCCTTATTCTATTGTGTCACCATTGTAAATCCTTCAATCCATTCCCAAATTGTTCTTAAGGGGGGATGTTACGATATTTAGAAACTTAGGAGTTAGTTAAGATCTACTTGGTATAATGTGTCATTAGGTAAAGTGTGTTTATTTAGTATGCATTAGTATGCATTTGTAGTTAGGAAATATGATGGTCATGATATGTTCCCGACATAGAGTGATCTGACGGTTGATACTCTCCTCGATCTTAATGACCATTGATCCATGGCTTAACACCCGATTGGTCCATGATCTCTATTTAAAGAGCATGGAGGGTCATTTTCCAATGATAGACTGTGAGAAACTCTCTTGTAAAATATCTCTGTAATATTTTTCTTTTGCATTAATAAAATGCTCAAAGTGGCCACGTTGGTTGGGGTCTGGATGTTTCCACGTAAGGGTTTTACCACGTAAAAACATCGGTGTGTTGATCTTTGATCTGGTTATGTGAGTGGTTACTGAAGGTGTTCGTCCTCTTTTGGAATACATTTGTTGTCGAACAATCACAAAATAAAGAAAATGAGGCAGCAGCTACTAAACCATCAACTGAAACGCAAGTTGCCCGAACAAAGCAAGTTGAAACAAAAGCAGTGCAAACTAAGAAGCCAAAAAACACAGAAGTTGAAGTTCAAACTAGGGAAATTGAAAAGCCAATTGTGAGTTTTAATTTAGAGAATGAACTTAATAAAATTAAAATTCCAATGCCTTTGGTTGAACTTGTTAGGAACCCGATCTATAAAAAACAAATCGCTAAAGCAATAAATTTTTCCGATGTTGAATGTCAAGATGATGTTATCAATTTGTAGGACGAAAAACCTACAATCATGTTCAGACCACACATTGAAAACAATAAGGACTTTGTTGCTCCATTCTATATTACACTAACTATGCACGATCATTTAATTCACAATTGCATGTTAAACTCACGAGCCTCTTGTAATTTAATTCCCAAGATTATCATGGAAAAATTAGGCCTTGAAATTACCAGATCTTATCAAGATTTGTACTCGTTTGACTCTAGAAAGGTTAAGTGTCTGGGTATGATTAAAGATTTAGTGGTAAATCTTGCTTAGATTCCTATAAAAAGTATCCTTATGGATGTGGTTGTTGTTGACATTCCTTCCAAGTATGACATGATTCTATCTAGATCTTGAGGTGCCAAGTTAGGAGGATCGGTTCAACTAGACATGACCTACTCTACAATTCCAATTTTTGGTGGACAATTCACTCAACTGTACAAAGAAACTAGACTGGTGTATATTGTAAGTGACCCTCAAAACCCTAATAACTATTCGGTCTACGTTGTTGACCAGGATTTAGGAATTTGTATATTATCTATAGATGATGATTTTGAAGAAAGTATAGAAGACGAAAATAAAAAAGAAAAAAATTCAAAGAAAAATATAAATGTTAGAGAAGGGATGTGGAAGATGTTCTTTGATGATACTTCATCTTGCGAAGGAGCATGAGCTGGAGTGTTATTTCTTGCACCAAGGGATGAGTATTTTATTCCTTTCTCTTACAGATTACAATGGGAGGTCGATTATACCAATAATGTCTATGAATATGAAGCTTTAGTTTTAGGATTAGAAGTTGCAATAAAGTTAAAAATCGAACATCCGATAGTGTATGGTGATGCAGAGCTCATTGTAAAACAAATAAAACATTAGTAGCAAGCTAAGCATCTGAGATTAAGGTCATATAGAAATTGTGCCTGAGATATTATAGATAATTTCTTCTCGTCTTTCAATATTCACTATATTCCCAGAATGCAAAACCAACAAGCTGATTCTCTGGCCAAAGCTAATGCGACCTTCATACCACCTACAATTTTAAAGATTAAATACCATATTGAGATGAGGCATATACCTTTGATTCCGAATAATGTTTAGCACTAGGAAGTGTTTGAAGACGATGAACAAATCAAAAAGTTCTTGGAAATGGTTGATGAGTTTTCTGAGACCCACATAGATCAATAAAATCAGAATGATCCTGCTTGGATTATGCAAGAAGGAGAGAACCCATAGAAGTTCTAAGACAAAATTGAATATCACCACATTCTCTTACTTAAAAACAATCAAATTCCCAAAGGCCTGATCCCCTTAGAAAGGTAGTTTGACTAGGATGATATACCTTTAAAGTCTACTTTACGACCTCAACCCAAAGAGGTTGAAGATTGTAATGTAGGAACTAATGAAGATCCCAAAATGGTCAAAATATCTTCCAGCCCAAATAAAGAGTAAATACGTTGAGTTACTTAGACAGTATAAAGATTTTTTTGCATGGTCTTATGATGATATAAAAACTTATGATACTTCTATTATCAAACACAAGATTCCCTTAAAACACGGTATTAAACCTTTCAGGTAGAAGCTTAGACAGATAAACCCAATTCCTCTGCTAGTGATAGAAACAGAGGTCAAAAATCTCATTGATGCAAAAAATATCGTTCCCCTCAGATACTCTGAATGGGTGGCCAATTTGGTCCCTGTTACAAAAAAGAATGGCTAAATAAGACTCTGCATTGATTTTATGAACTTAAATCGGTCTTCTCTTAAAGATAACTGCCCGCTCCCAAAGATGGACCATGTTCTAGAGAAGGTAGTAGGGGCTAACCAGATTTCTATGGTTGATGGTTTCTTTGGATATAACCAGTTCGTTGTTCATGAATATGATAGAATTTTTTTTTTGTTTACCACTCCATGGGGAACCTTTATGTATGATAAAATGTCGTTTGGTTTGATGAATGCAAGAGCAAATTTCCAGAGAGAAATGGATATCACGTTCGTAGGTGAGAGAGACAAATTTGTTATTATTTATCTAGACGATTTGATTATTTGTTCCAATTATGACGCAAAACATTTGATACACCTCAGACAGACTTTTGAGAAATGCATAAAATTTGGTTTGTCACTTAACCTCCAAAAATCACACTTTGTTATGCAAGAAGGTAAACTTTTAGGTCATATAGTTTCAAAGGATGGAATCAAGGTTGATCCTAAGTGAGTTGAGGCTATTGACCTGATTAATATTCCTAGAAACAGAAAGGAGATTCAATCTTTTTTAGGTAAGATCATTTTTTTGAGAAGATTTGTTCTTAACTTTGCTGAAATAATCAAATTGATTACAGATATGCTAAAAAAGGACAATGAAGTAAAATGGACTACAGAAGCCAAAGCGTCTTTTGAGCATGTTAAGAAAACTATAGGGGAAGCACTAGTGCTAGTAATTCCAGACTATATAAAGGAATTCTTAATATTCTCTTTCACTTCTGAACATATTGTTGCAACAATGCTCCTTCAAAAGAACGAAGAAGGATTCGAACAACCAATATCCTTTTTCAGCAAAAGCCTTAGAGATGCAAAGCTAAGGTATGACATTCTTGAAAAACAAGCTTATGCAATGGTAAAGGCTCTCAAGGATTTTAGAACATATGTCTTGCACTCCAAAATAATCGCTTATGTGCCAACAAATGCAATTAAAGATATCTTGGTTCAACAAAGCAGTGATGGAAGAAGGGGTAGATGGTTGGCTAAAATTCAAGAGTTTGATCTAGAAGTAAAACCAACCAAGCTAGTGAAAGGTAAAGGTATAGAGAGGTTGTTGGCTGAATCAAATTTTAAAGCACTCGGGATAAATAACTTCGAATCACATGATTCTCTCTTGGATATAAAGGAAATCGATGATCAATCACCTATGATTCAGATTGAAGATAAGTTTTCCTCCTCTACTTGGTACCATGATATCGTTACATACCTCCTTACTCTTCAATGGCCAAATGACATGACTCCTTCCAAATCCATAACTTTAAAGCTACATGCAATAAAGTATTTCATCGTTGATGGAAAGATATATTGGAAAGACCCTTTGGGTTTCTTGTTATGTTTTCTGATATAATGTTAAACAAAAGGTGTCACTTATGAATTTCATGAAGGAGTATGCGGAGGACATCATGCCTGGAGAGAAACAACTTACAAGATTTTAAGGGTAGGATATTATTGGCCAAAGTTATTTACTGATGTGAATGCAAGTGTCAGAGCTTGCAATTCGTGCCAACTGTTCGCTGGTAAGCAAAAGCTCCCTACCTTACCTTTAATTCCAGTCAAAGTTGAAGCTCCTTTCCAACAATGGGGCTTATAATTCATCGGGGAAATCCATCCACAATCAAGTGCTCAACATAGATGGATTCTAACCACTACCGATTACTTTACGAAATGGGTTGAATCCATTCCAACTTGGAATGCTACAGATTCGATATTAATAAACTTTTTGGAAGAAAAAATCCTAGTACGATTTGGTTGTCCTCAAAAAATAATCACTGACAATGCTCAGGATTTTAAGTCTATGGAAATGATAAATTTCTATCAGAAACAACATATTTTTTTAGGTCATTCTACATATTATTATCCTCGGGGAAATGGGTTGGTCGAATCATCTAACAAGAGCTTGATGACTATAATAAAAAAGGTTTTGACAGAAAATACAAAATCTTGGCATATCCACTTAAAGTATGCCCTATGTGCAAACTGAATTGACACCAAGAAATCTATAGGTATGTCTCCTTTCCAGTTGGTTTATGGTACTAATGTTATCCTTCCTATCAATCTTTCTCTTCCTATCATGAAACTCTGGTAGGATGCAAATGAAGAGCCAAACAATGTTACGAGAAGAATGAATCAAATCATCGAAGTTCAACAAAACAGAGTGGAAGGGGATGATAAGCTTCAAAAGTACCAAGATAATATGAAATCCCTTTTCGATAAAAAATCCAAAGACATGGAGTTTCTTCCTGGCGATTTAGTTCTAAAATGGGAGTCTAGAAAGGAAGATGCAGGGAAACATGGCAAGTTTGATCATCTCTGGTTCGGGCCATTCAAAATTGTAGTTGCTGAAGGAAAAAATTCATTCTCACTAGAAAATATTGATGGAGAAATTCTTGATTCTCCTATCACCGGGCGTTAGTTAAAACATTTCATGCAGTAGTCACATTTCTAATTTCCATTGTATATATCGGATTGGATTCACATTGGCTATTTTAATTTTTAATTTTTTTCTTTTCTTTTTGTAAATTGTCTGAATCATTTGATCATTTGTTTTCAATAAATTTATGATTGCTTGACATCATTGAGATGAAAAATAAAAACATATGTATCACATATCATCTCTATTCTACAAGATTTTCTGACATTTTTCCATTTTATTCCTTTTGTAGAATATATCTTATTGAATGAGAGATGAGGCAGAGTAAAAATTCGACACACGTTTTCAAACTTTTAATTTCTCTAAAGACAGATGATAAAATAATAATTGACCTTGCTGAAAATTCAAAAGGAAAATGAGGTATGAATTCCTACTCTTCTGGTTCAAATAAAATTTGATGTGAATGTGAAGGAAGTTTCACTCACGATAATATTATTAACTGACCCAAAAAATCTGAGAGGTATAAAATTATAGCTTAAAGTGTCGTACTGATAAATTCTGAAGCCATCTCTAAAATAAAAATAAATTAAAAATAAAATAAAAATAAATAAGCCCTAAGGAAGTCTGAACTAAATACGCAAAATTGTGTAGGATTAGGATATTTCGTGTCAAGTCCTTTGATTCCTTGATTTGGTTATCTTTCCTATCCCCAAGTACTTATCTACTTCATATTTTATTTAGCCTTTCTTAGTATTCATAGAAAGAAAGAAACTCACATTGACTCTGAGAACTTAAAAACATATTTTCAAAACAAGATTAGGCGAAAATCTTTATGTTCCTTTTATTTTAACTGAAAAAGTATGTCTAGGCTAATCCTGATAATTTTATCTCTTCTATCGGACTTTAAACTGACTAAGTTGTTCAAGGTTGATCCCTGAAAGATTAAATATTCTCATAAAAAATTTCCTATAGGCGAAGGTGTATTGAAAATTGGAAGAAAATTATTTTCAGAGTATCCTTAAACTTGTTGATAGACCTTCTTTTCAAAAAATTTAAACAGGTATCATCCCTTATATGTTACATACAGATTGATTTTGTTGGATTTAATTCACACACACCTAGGATTTATTTTTTCTAAGTTTATTCCTTGTTTATTAGTCATAACTAGTCATTATCCAGTCTCCTATATTTTAGGGGAGAATATTCCACCTGGAGAATATTCTCTTTCAATTGACACTTCAGTTTGACTAGTTGAGTTGAGTTTATATGTTGCATTGGTTTTTTCACCATGCAACATTGGGATCATCACCAAATCACTACTCTTTGTTTAGTCAGTTAATTGAAGACTAGTTGACTAGTTAACTCAACTAGGTGGCAATTCACTCCCGTAACTGCCTTAGAGACTAGACTAGGTGGCAGTTCACTCTCGTAATTTCTGGTGTGTGTCCAAATCACTCTAGAAAACCACTATGACTCATTAGTTACTTATGTAACCTATATCTATTGTAAATTATTCACTCTTTGAGTGTAGAATACAGTTAATGAGAATTCTTCCATTCTTTCTCTCTTGTTTCTTCTTTCTCAATTTCTCTCTGCAAATGTGTGTGGTATTTTCT
>ML844871.1:47606-58176 GCA_009831015.1 Picea engelmannii | reverse complement strand
TATATCTAAACAAGATATTGTTTGAAAATTTTCAGTATGTTTTTTTATAGTTGTTGTTTAGTATGTGTGAATTGTAAATATTAATTGTTGAGATTACATAATCTAGGTGTAATAAGAGATTTTGATGGAGTTGAATCTATTTATGCATTCAAAAATTGCAGTTCCACCAATTCTTTTATATTTCGTCGATTGCTGGAAAAAGTCCATTAGTAATTGATAATCATATGCTTATTTGATAGTTGTGTGTGTAAAGAGAGGATAAGACCACTTTCTATCATTCATGCTAGGTCACCTTGAGAATGATCAACTTCTCTAAATAAAACTCCCAATTTTTAATCAAGGAAAATTTTAAGGATCCATCCTATCGTTCTTGCTTTGTCACCTCTAGAATGATCAACTTCTCTAATTAAAACTGTCAATTTTTAATGAAGGAAAATTTTAAGAATCCATACCTATTTTAAAACCTTCATTAATCTTATTAATTCTTATAATTCCAAGTATAAAATGTTTGGCAAACTTTTTAATAAAAATATTCAAATTTCTAAGAATTTTATGTAGTTTCTAGAAAATTTAGGTGATTTTTTGAATAAGCTATTTTTATCCTGTAAAATTTGGGCTAATCATTTTTTCAAAAATTGGCCAATCATTTTTGAAAAAATAAGGAAAATTAACAAAATTGTGAACTTTAGCCCCTAAAATTTTCCTTGTTTTGGATCATTGTTGGACAGTTAGAACATGCTTGTTGGCACTAACTAATCATGATTATCTTCCCATTGAGGAGTCGTAGCTCTTCTCAATTTATAGCATCGCAATAGTGAATTGGATCTTTTTATCGTCATCCAACACCACGTAGCCTAGCTTTTCCTTCATGTGGTGCATGATTTCCCCCTCTATGGTCATCACAAAGGAATAACCACTCTCCATCAATGTCTTTGCTAGCGTCATCGCCAGGTCATGGCCAACCAAATCTAAATAGTGGATAACATGACACAACGTCTAGGAGAAAATGGGGGCTAAGAGTCTAGGAAGAGGGGCTAAGCCAATGGGGCTTAAGCCCAAGGGAATATTATATTAATATTTCCTAAAGTCTAATTATATGACATTTTATCCTAAGTTCTTAAGATGGGGTTCAACGTACCACAAATGGAGCCAAGGTAGTTCCCAACATGACAAGTGTCAAGTTGGGAACATGCATATAAGAAGTGTAGTTCCCATTATTCTTACCATCATTCACTCATCACTCTCATCCCTCTCACATACACTATTCCATCCATCAACCATACCTTTACCTGAAAAGCTTTGGAGTTGATTGTAACCAACAAACTTGGGTAATTTGAGCTGCAGAAGCGGGTTGTCATACCTGTGAGAATTCTCTCCAGGTGAGAGAATTGATGAGAATTGCTTCCCTGCGTGTCAGGTTGTTGTTACAAAGCTATGATAATTCATGTTTGGTCTGTTGTTGAAGCCCCAGGAGGGAAGTGGGGTAGTTGAAGGATTGTTGAACAGAGAAGGGGCACACTTCTTAGAGTGGGATAGGTTGTGGGGAGTGAGAGGTTCTAGGATGATTGCTAGAATTGGCACCTTAGTTTGAGCATTTTTGTTGTTATTAGGCCTTAGTCTGGCTTGGGAAGCATTCCTTGTTGGAGTTTCTAGCCTCAGCTCGCGGGTGACCTATTGCTGAGAGTTTATGAGCAACAGAGTCTATGGCTGGGAGGAAAGTTTGAGGTCTACACGCAATTGGTGATTTGCAGAAAACAAAAGTGTCTTCTTGTGTTTCTTATTTTATTACTGTGTGTTTAATTGACTTATTTATGTTATGTTTTTTTCTTGTATAATTATGCAAGTTTATGTATGATGTTACATTGCATAGTTTTGTTCATTTGCAAAGCATTTTTATTAATTATATGGTATCAGAGTTGGAAAAGAAATTTTGTGTGGTGTGGCTTGGCTTAGGGATGGGAATGCTACAACTCCAAACTCAATTATACTTACAATCTTTCCACCATAGATGCCTACAAACATATCATCATTTACCACTCCAGAGGAATTATGCTTCATCGTCCACTGGATTTTCCTCCACCCACATTAAGTTATAGGAGCAACTTGAGTTTAGAAGGAGTTGTCCAATGATTTAGCTTTGTGCTCAAGTTTAGGTTGGTTGTTGAGTAACCACAGTCAATCCCAAAAAATGAACGAACAAGATGCAAGTAATTGTTTCCAAATATACAAAAGCAATATGCATAAATGGTTGAGAAATGTGGAATGTAATAGTGGTAGAGTTTAAAATGTTTCTAATCCTGATCCATGCTTAGGATTTTGTGGGCATTTCATTTTTTTTTTATCCAGGAGAATTGGTAGACTCGCCAATTGTCATCGAGGAGACCTAGGGTTGAGTTAGAGAGACTACCCCTATAAACTCGGGCCTCGTGTAGGCGCCCTTGGGACAAACCCTCCATGCCCTGCCCTATTTGAGTCTTGCCACCGACAATACACTATAATGCGCCTCACACACATGTTCTGCCAACTACTACTTGGTTTGTCAAATGTAATGGTGTGTCATTTAAAACAAGATTGTGTATAGGAGATGGAGTAGTAATTATTATGACTAGATCTATTTACACATTGTTTATTTTCTTCTTGTTATATTCCTATAGCTTTAATATATAACTTCCTAGTATATTAACACTGTTCAAATTCCCATTCTATGGTTAAAGGCTTGTCCATACCTACTTATAAGATCTTTGAAGGCTAATTATTGGAACAAATCTAAACAGACGGGCTACACTCCTCCTTCCCACTACATTAATCAGAAGACATTATTTTCAAAGAAAGTTTAAATCATTTGAAACTAGTCATTTTTTGTTTACCTACAAAATTGCATGCTTCGATTTCTTAAGTATTTGTATTGTATTTTTTTTCATTTGAATCTTAACAACTAGGGATTTTCATAGTGAAACCAATAAACAACCAAGTCTATTATTATTATGTGTAGACAAAATTTTAGATTTAAGATCACTCTTTTATAATTTAGAAACCAAACCAAAATTCAAATTTAGGCTTAGTGGTTGAAATCACTGCTTTTTTTCATAAAAAAACCCCACAATAATCCTTGTCTTCATATAAGTGAAGGCATTATAAGAGATGCTTCCTCATGCTAAAAATAATGACAACACTTTGTTTACACCGATTCAGAACAACGTATTAAAGTTTTGAGAATATGTCATTTATTAAAGCTTGTCTTCTTGTCTCTCTCTATCTATAGAACCTTTCACCCTCCGTGACTCTCATGGACTCAAGAGTCCATTCTGACAACAAAAAATTCAAGGGGAAATGATTCCAAAGGTATATATTTTCAATTTATCAAATATATAGAATATGCATTAGCATTCTACTAAATTATATTTGCAAAACGAGAGCAGATTTGGGAAAGTAGTGGTCAATAAAGTCTCTTCCTAGTAGCGACACACATACATGGTTCACAAGATATGCACAAACCCTTTTTGCATTATTGTTTTGATTTTGCATAAACTACACCTAATCTAGAAGTGGATTTGTATCCATGTTTTGATTTTGCATAAACTACACTTCATCTAGAAGTATGATTTGTATCCACGATTTGATTTAGATTATTAACATTTTAATTTTAATAATAAAGAAACTAAACTCCAATTATGTGTTATAGTTGTTTTATTTTTATAAATCTTAAAAAATTCTCCTTGAAAGGAGAATGAATTTAACAAACCTAGAATTTAAATGAGACTTCGATCAATCACCTATAAGTTTTTTTGCAAAAAATATTTTATAGTTATTGATTTGAACATAAGGCTTGACCTGTTAGTTCTGTGTAGGCGGTTTATAAGAATGGCCCAATTGGTAAGCATAATAGATAGTGACAACAAAAACTATTGGAACAAAAACTTGAAAAACAATGATTTAAATACACAAAACCATCTAAAACATAAATATTGGAAATTTGATGTTAATATTTTGATTAGTCAATCTTTGTGTTGTATTTTGAAGCTCTAAGAGTTTTGATTTGTTGGCGTTCTTACCATTAAAGTACTATATTTTGTGTGTTGATTTTTCTATGAGCAAGGTTAAGCATGAAGTTCATTCCATTTTAACATTTTACTTAAAACATAACCAATTATGTTGCAGCAGCCAAGATCACAAGAAGAAACACCATGCACAAGTACATAAGAAGTATCTTGGGAAACCCTTCTCAACAAGGGAAGAAAACCCACCCAATCCTTTGCTATATTCTTCAAGAGAAAGACCTTCACCACCAAGAAAACCTAGCATGCAAAAGGGTGCTCACAAACCCTAGAAGACTAGCACCCAAGAGAGGTGTGCACTTTTCCCAAGTAGATGTACTTGCTGAAATTTCCAAACACACACAAAAGATATGATTCCTCAATGGGGAATTTACCTTTACTTATACTAAACTGGACCTGTCAACATAAGTGTCTATTGGCACAACAAGGCCGACCTTTCTATCTTATAATTAATATTGACCAGATTAATTATCTTTTACATTAATTAACAATTACATTAAGGTGGGTCTGGCCTATACCCTTTACATTACAATTGGTTACATGCAGGTATGACTCTTGAACAATATAGCAAGGGATATTGTACACCCACTAGTGCTCATCCAGTAGGGGCACATCCATAGATATGTCCATATCTCTGGCTCACTGCATTACACAGAAGAACCACTTCTTCACTAGTGCTCAACCACTAGGATCACGCTCACTTGTGCTCATCCACATGCACATCCACTCAACATATCTTCTTCTCAACTGGATTTCTTCTCAACTCTATGTAAGGAGGACTCCATCTCTACGTTCCATCTCTGTCTCAGATAGGAACCACACACTCCTCTCAGGGTCTTTCTCTCAGGTTTGTAAGCCGGAGAATGTCTCACATAGCTGCAATCAACGTCTCTCAGGTTTGTAAGCTGGAGAATGTCTCACATAACGGCCATCATCAACATTGTGCAAGGTTTGCAAAGAAAATAAAAACTTGAAATACATGTTATATGCATATAGAGAAAAAAAATGAACAAAGTATTATCAATGAGTTTTACCTTTGTAAAATAATATGAATCTAAGGAAATCTTAATTGATGAAAAGTATTGATAGAGAAATCTTTATACTATTAAAAAAAACTTGTGAACACTCTTCAACCAAGAGAGTAGCATGCAGATACATATAAAAACATAAGCATTATTAAAGGTTGCAATTAATTGTAGATAGGTTTATTATATAAAAAATTGAAGCACACGTAGTTTCTTGGAACCATAATGCATCTATGCAATGGGGGTGAATACAAATTATTTTTTCGAACACAAACTCTTTTTCTTGGGAAGCAAAACACATCTATGTGAAGCAATGATTAAGGCGGTGAGTAGATGTGAGGGAAATTAAAGTTAAATGCAGTCAATACTTTGAAAAAGGGAATGACAATAAAGAAAAATTAAATAATCTCCTATGTTTAGAGAAAGTCAAGGATGCAATCTATTCATGATTAGCAAGAGTCCATTTACCTTGGAATAAATTAATGGCTAGGTACAATGCCATTGTTTTTGTCCTTTAATATTTCATTAAATGAAATATATCTATTAACATGATGTTCTTCATATTTCAAAATTTAAATATAACAAATTATTACGAAAGACAAAGAATAATGTATAATAGAATATTACATAATTAATACATTTCGACAAAATACTTAATATGAATACTTACTCATCGACAATGCCATAGAACTATACCACTAGCTCCCAAACAAGTGTTGCATGGCAGGGGAGTCCCTGCCAGGTTGGGATGGGAGTAAATGTGAGGTAGTAGAGACACATGGGTAGAAAGTTGAAGTAGATGTGGTTTGCATGTAGAACATAGTAAAGTAAATATATAGTTTGATACATATGAAATATGTACTTTTATACATACGAAATATGTACTTGTATAAAGTATATATTTAGATTTATACATACGAAATTTGTGCTTCTATAAAGTATGGAAAAGAGATTTTATAGAGCATGCACAGAGCCCTCATTGCATACTTAGCTAGTTTTTGGATCGCGAGTTCTTGGGGTGGCGGGTTCAAAGTTTGGCCTTTTATGTTTCGTGGCCTACAAATAGGACCGACAGTTCCGCGATATACAAAATGACAGGCGGAGTGGTGGACTATAGAAATTTATCAGAAATTAATAATGTCAGTTATACAATAGAATAGTAATAAGGTATGTTATATAGGTTCGTGGAGAAAAACACTAAAAAATTAGCATTGTCGAACTATTTTTCTTTAAAACTAAGGTTTTTCTTGGACAAAAAACATATAGCATTGCCGAATTGGTTTTCTTTGCACATGTTTTACAGAGCATGGACGAAGCGGTCATTCCATACTTAGGCAGTTTTTGGATCGCAGGTTCTCGGGCTGTCGGTTTCAAAAATGGGCCTCTGTTGTTCCGTGCCCTATACAAATTGACAAGTGGGCTTGCGAGCTATACAAACTTATTATAAAATAAATAATGTATGTTACATATCTCTGGAAATCACATGAACATTTAAAACATCAACGTCGTTGAAGACCAAAAAATTAGCATACAATAGGAATTTTGCACCCAATAATTATGTCATATACATGAGACAGTAATTTATAGAAGATTATAACATTGGATGAAGATTTATAGTAATTTTTATAATGCTATAAAACTTCATACATTTTGTACTGAACAATTACGCAGTTGTGGGTTGGCGGAGTTCCGGGTTCACACTTTTCATGTCCAGTGTGTTACATGATATACATTTTGCATGAAAGACTTCGGTCATATACATTTTGCAGCGAACAATTCCGTGATATACATGACAGAGAGCAATATATAGAATATTATAACGTTGTATGGAGATTTAAAGTAATTTATATAATGTTATACCATGTCTTAGTTAATGAATAGTATAAGCTATTTTTTAAATTTTATTCAATAATTTTTTTTTATAAGTAAGATTGTATAAAAGTCTGTTAAAATGAAGGATTACAGAGAATTTATATGGTTTCAACCTGTAAATACTAAGTTGCCCTGAGGGAAAACCAGCTCAGCCAGGCAAACTGCTTCATAACTTAAGTGTAGATTGTCACTGATGCAAAAAGAGTTCAAAATTCTGGCCCATAAGGGTGGATGCTAGAACTGTAGAAAGTGTAGATAACCTAATTATAATAACCATGGACAAAATGCATGAAAGGTCGGCATGCACATGACAAAACAACAGACAAAAAAAAATCACTGGTATGGGTTGTAGTGCGACAACGCGGCCATAAATTCCGTGTCCCCAGGAGGAGGCGGCTCCTCTTGGAGTGGTGTGCGGTCTAGTTGCATAGCGTTCTTTGTCTCTGATGGCAGGTGTTATTCCTTCTAGACGTGCTCCGGGTGTGATGGAAGCCTCTAGTCCTTGTAGTCTGCGTCTGCATGGCCCAAATTTTCCAGTGGCAAGACTGGTGCCGAGGTTGTTGTTGCTTGGGCTATTGCTGATTAGGCTGCCTCTGGTGCGCGTATATGAGCACCTTGTAACACGGAGAACAACTGCAGGAGTCGAGAGGCTTTGTTGTCCAGGATCTGTAGGTGAAACCGGAGGTCGTCCATGTCCCGATACAGGTCGAATACCAGGCTCTGCACCAATGCAAGGCATGTTTTCCACTCATATTCTGGGTCAACATTGGAACCCGCTCGAGATTGGGGTTGTCGTCGTGAATTTTGACTAGCTTCCAGATCATCCATATGAAATTGGGTGTCGTGAAGCTGGTCCTGAAGCGACTGGGTGGCCGGAGAGTTGGGAGGGGCCAAAGGGCCTGGGTGTAAAACAGATGCGGAATTGGATAATGGTCCTAGGTTGTTGTTCAGTGAGGCCCCTGAGCATTCTAGCTCATTCATTCTGTTGGCAAGGCATGTAGGAAGGGGCGGGAAAGATGCAGGAATTTGAGTCAACTGCGGCAAGGAGGAGGATGAGGTGGTCGAAGAGGAGGATAACAGGGAGGGAGCAGGACCAGGCGGGGTCAGTTTGGCTAGCAGGTTGGTCAGCCTTTGGACTTCCTTCGTAACCGGGGCATCTCCAGGACAGTGGGAGAGCGAAAACACGACAAGAACAGAGCATGACAGAACAAATGCAGAGTAGGTAAAGGCTGGTCAGGAAGCCGAGCTTTGAGAAACAAAAAGCAGGAAAGAATGAGCCATCTGGACCCAGTGGAGAAATTGAAATAGGACGGGCAGCTGGTGAGGTTCCATAAATGGCCGCACACGCAAAGTAAAGGCGCAGCGAGGGTGTTGGTCTGTCGAAAGGATGTGAAGGCAGAGCGTGGTGCATTGAGAGTAATGGCTCCATGCCTTGAGTGAGCTTAACTTGAACTGATTAGGTAGTTGAGAGTGAGTGGCACGCGATCGTCACATCGTCAATGCCATGGAGTATCGCTCCTGGCTTCTTTTCTCAACACGTGTGTTGTACTAGCAACCCATCCGCTGGAAAGGGAATAAATGCGAAGGAGTACAAACATGTGGGCAGGACTATTGTTTAGATATGCTTTGCATACCGTGGAAAAAATACACAGAAATAGTAATAACAGGCTGGTGCGCTGAAATTTGGGCTTTGTTGTTCCGTGGCCTACAAATTGCACCCAGAGTTCCGCAACATACAATTTGACAGTTGGAGTTGTGGGCTATTTGATATTTAAGGGTGTACTTATGTTACAAAGAAGAGCTGCTAGATACCAAATATATAATTTGATTAAGTAGATATATAGACCATTGTGGTTGTCGGGCTTGCAGGCTAAAAATTGTGCTGCCATATGTTCGTGGACAAAAGCATAAAAAGACTACCAACACCGAATTAGTTTTCTTTAAAATAAAGGCACGGGAGCTTCATTCCGGGTTGTTGGGGTGGTGCGCTGAAAATTGGGCTACTTTTGTTCCGTGGCCTACAAATAGCATCGAGAGTTCCGCGAAATACAAATTGAGAAGCGGTTTTGCGGACTATTTGAATTTTTGGATCGTGGGTTGTCGGGTTGAAAATTGGTTTTATGTTGTTCCGTGGCCTACAAATAGAACTGAGAGTTCCACGATATACAAGTTGAAAAGTGGTCTTGCGGACTATTTGAAATTTTGGATCGCGGGTTCTCGGGCTAGGGAGCTGAAAATTGGCCTTATGTTGTTCTGTGGCCTACAAAAATCAAATATGTAATTTGATGAAGTAGATATATAGAGCATGCACGGAAGCTTCATTGCGGGTTGTTAGGATTGCGGGCTGAAAAATGCACTTCTGTTGTTCTGTGGCCTACAAATACCACCAAGAGTTTCGCGATATACAAATTGACATGCTGCTTTGAGGACTAGAATTTTTGAATGGCGGGTTCTTGGTCTAGCGGGCTGAAAAATGGGCTTTTGTTGTTCCGTGGCCTACAAATAGTCCGTAGAGTTGCGCGATATACAAATTAACAAACAGAATTGTGAACTATTTGAAATTGAAGTCCCTCGTGTCAAACAAGTTTAACATTCCCGAATTAGTTTTCCTTTTTACATATGTTGCTGGAGTAAAAAAAAATTAAATAGTACTGACGTCTGTTACATAGGCTGGTGGAGAAAAGTATGAAACAAATTGACAAACGGACTTGTGAACTATTTGAAATTGAAGGCGCTCGTGTCGAACAAGTTTAGCAATCCCAAATTAGTTTTCCTTTTTACATATGCTACTGGAGTAAAAAAAAATTAAATAATACCGATGTCTGTTACATAGGCTGGTGGAGAAAAGTATGAAACAAATGTGATTCCTGAATTAGTTTTCTTTTAAAAAGCGGCTTCTGGACTTAGGAATTTTTTGGTTCGCGGGTTCTTAGGCTGGGGACCTGAAAAACGCGCTTCTGTTCTTTTGTGACCTACATATAGCACCAACAGTTCTACGATATACAAATTGAGAATCACACTTGCGGAGTATTTGAATTTTAAGGAGCTCGTGTCCAAAAAATTCAGCATTCGCGGATTAGTTTTCTTGACATAGGTTTTACATACGCTGGTGGAAAAGAGGGAAAAAAGTATAGTACCAGTGTCTGTTACATAGGGCGGTGGGCTGAAGAATGAAATAAATAGCATTCACGAATTAGTTTTCTTTAAAACAGGGGCTCCTTGACACAAGAAATTGAAATTCATGAAATTATAGGTTCCTGCAGACCATAAACTATACATAGAAAATACGTAATTTTGTGAAGAAGACATTTACTTTTATAGATACGAAATATGTACTTTCATAAAATATGGGGATGATATTTTATAGAACAACGACGGAGCCCCCATTCCATGTCCTACAAAGAGCAGACAGAGATAGGCGGTGTAGAAATTGAGAAGCGGGCTTGCGGACTATATTAATTTTAAAGGCCTTTGTGAAAAACATTGTGCAGGACATGTTGCAAAGATGTAAGAAATGACAGTCTCTTTATGTCCGAGTAAAAAGAAAGTAGTGAACACAATTTTACGACATTTATATAAAAATAATAATAAAATGTGTTACATATTGCTGAAAATGTA